>JAGGAQ010005979.1:0-98330 GCA_017657225.1 Termitomyces sp. T69sscA | reverse complement strand
TAGTGGAATGATGCCAGTCACTAGGGAACGACGGCAACGCCGACAAAACTGGTAAAAAGTATGCCAAAGGTGGGCCCCGGGTCAGCTCTTGAAGGCAGTGGCCAGTAATCCATAGGGGCGCTAACCACTAGTCCATGCAGTTGTGCCAGGAAAATCGTTAGTACGCCTCTTGACACAGCCTGGGTCTTATCAACGCCTTTTGATACAACCTGGGTCTTATCAGCAGCCACCTAAAATGTGTGGTGGTGTGAGCTGTGGACTGCAGGCGGCATAGTCACCGAAGCAGTCACCCAAGATGCGTGGTAGTGTGAGCTGCCAGTGGCCAACAAGCCTGAAAAGCGGGCAGGTTAAAAATGAGGGTGAGGGAGGGGGGAGGAGGGTGGACCAGAGAGGCAGGGCAACACTGGTCAGGGCCACCCAATCTCTTCAGATTTGCATTTAAAAATCTGGAGACACCCCTTTTGGGTGGAGGAGGCCCCACCCAGGCCGCCCTGACCCGCTATAGTCACTACCACACCCTGTATTCCGGCAACATATAAAACTACAGAAGTGGCATTTCTAGGACTACTTTTTCTTTTGGTACTTGTTTTCTATCATTGGTATAAAGACAGAGCTTGTCCCATTCTGTGGTCCTAACTAAGTGAAGTTGAAAATAGCTGTTCATTTACAGCTTGAACTTGATGTGCCATGCACTGTTACCCCTCAAGTCAGCGAAGTTTGGCAGAATATAAGGGGAAATACAACCCAGGTGAGTGGTATGCAATACATTTATGATAGACAATCAAAAATTGCACTCATGTCGCTGGGAAGTCACGCTCACAAAGAACCCACTACTGAAGTAGCGGGAGAGGCGAAATATCTTTCACTGAACGGTGTACTCCTCATTGGGTCCCTTGGTTTCGCCATTAGTGCCAGGTCCTTACCATATTACAATGGCGCATCCTGGAGGCAACCTACCAATTCGAAAGACCAAATACGCCTAATGAGTGCATCCCCTTGTGCATCAGGAGTAGTCACAAAAGCTCCCGGCTTCAGCATTTGAGTTGCAGCGTGACTCGTTAACTTAGATACGGATAGTTTGCTACAATCACGGAAGAATATAACGGCAACAGACAGACTTTCCAAGTCTAAATACGATCACTTCGGCTTTTCTGTAACCTGCTGACGGCGTGTGGGTCTACGATGACGCAGAGTGTATATCACGATGAATTGATTTCGGACTCGTGCATAACTTCTAGCTTAAATTTGTCATTGCTATGATGGACATCAATTCGTAAGGGTTGATGGAATGTATGGGAGCGGAAAGCAAGATGTGACCGAGACTGCCAAAGACAAAGACGGGTATAGGGGAGTGAGATAAGACTGTCTCTAGATCGTGGTTTCTTGCATGCAAAAGCCTCGGAACTAGGATGGTAATTAGCGCGGGAAATTCCGCAGAAAGTTCCGTCCTGTAGATGGGTTCACTGTCATGTTACAACAGGTAAAATGTATTCTGAGCTTGTTACAAGCGTGCGACGACTGTCCGATGTTTGCCCCATGGATCAGACCAGATTTCTATATCATGCACGTGAGCCTCAGTCCGCATGATCTGCTTGACAGCTTGTGCTTGATCATGGCCAACTTCAAGCGCTACAATCGCGCCAGGTTGAAGAAAGCCATTTCTATTGACTAGAGACGCGATTGCATGGTAGAAGAAGAGACCGTCTGGGCCGCCAAAGAGGGCCCTCGGATCCTCATAAGCTGACACAGAGCGAGGCAAGGACAAATACTCATCCCAGGGTATGTAAGGGGGATTAGAAGTGATAATATCGTATGGGGGATCGATCTTGGCGTCTGCCGAGAAAGATGGCGACAAAACATTGCCGATGGTTGCCATAAAAGTATTTTTATTTCCGACATCCGATTCAGTTGGTGTGGGCGTGCCACATAGTTCTGCATTGTCGGTAGCCAAGCGAAGGGCGTGCTCAGAAATGTCTATGCCACAAGCACGGAGGCTACCTTGGGGTAGGAGATGGCACAAGAGGAGTGGAATGCATCCTGATCCGGTGCCGAGGTCGAGCAAACGTTTGGGTGATGATGGGGTCGCTGTAATGCGTTGCGCCAGTTCCATTACCCAGTGCTCAGTCTCTGGGCGGGGAATGAGGACGGGAGAACGAGTGAGGAGATTGAGCGGGCCAAATGGCTGAGAACCTAGATGGAATTGAGCAAAAGCATCCGGGAAAGTGGAGTTGCGCACGCGCCCAATATGTACTGGAGGGGTTCACCGGCAAGTCTGCGGCGGACCATGGTGGCAAGATGTGGGTTGGACTGTGCCTGCTGCTGCATCCATCTGAGCTCGTTGGCGGCCTGTCTGGGACCGAGGGCGGCAGTGAGTGCGGAGAGGAGCCTGGAGGCCATGATTGGAGATCGGCGGTGGGCCGGTGTGAGCCGGTCTCCTAAATTGGAAAGAATGCCGAGAATAAAAAAGGAAGATTAAATCAGGCGGGAACGCTTTTTGCACTTTGCTCATCGACGAGCACTGATGTCTGCCGTCTATGCTCCCCTCCCCATCTCCCCCGCCTTCGTCAACCCCGCGCATATGAATGCCGCCGCGGGCCCCTCCTCCCCCCCAAAGAAAAAGACAGCCCCCTGTCCCAAGCGCAAGCGCACCAGCACCCCAGAGGACTCCGGCCAAGAATCTTCCGTCCAGCCACGCAAGGCCAGAGACGGCCCCAAGAAAAAGAAAGCAAACCGCGCATGCTTTCACTGCCAGAAGGCCCACCTCACCTGCGACGATTGTGGGTGGCGTGCCTGACGTTTCTCGCATCTCCATTGATCTCTTTCATTCTCAGCGCGACCGTGTCAACGCTGCACAAAACGCGGGATTGCAGACAACTGTACGGAAGGCCACCGCAAGAAAGCAAAGTACCTCCTGGACGAGGACGAGCTCGGTGCGCGGCACAAACTGCAGCCATGGACACAATCACTGATCACGTGTCCTGCAGAGCAACTGAAGCGAGTCAAGTCGACGTCGACGCAAGAAAGCAGTCAGGAGCCAACGAGTACGACTACCATCCCTCCATGTGCGCCCTATGACTTTTATGTCCGCTCCCTGACCGATCTCCACTTCCAGCGGAGCCTGCTCCACAGGCCGATGTTCTCTTGACCACGGCCTTTGACCCTGGCTTTACCTTTGGTTCTGAGGCTGCCAATCTCGAGTATTCCATACTCTCTGCCATACTTGGCAACCCAAGTCCGGAATCCGTCACATCACCAGCATCTCCTGATCCAACCCAATCATATACTTGGGCCTCCGAGGCTGTTGATTACACCACGTCACCTTCTCTGGGGAATCTCTCCTCCTACACGACGCCATACGGAACTTCACAACTAGTCCAACAGCCGGATCCTGCAGTCCCTTCATCGCCGTCAAACCCCGCACAGTATCTCTCCTACCCATACACAACTCAGCAGCCACCAGCCGCATCGGACGAGATCAACGATGCAGTTGACCTTTCACAGTACGAGAGCAACCAGGCATCACAACCCCTTCATCCCTTGCAACCTCGATTTCCTCTCGACTCCCGTCCACGCTCACCTCCAATCTCTGTGTTTCTTCATGACCCCGAGGCGTCCTCGGATAGTTCTAGGAGTAATAACGTACAGGGAAACGCTCCGGAATCCTCTACTTCACAGCTGCAAAGTATTCATGACCGTGTAACAAAACCATATGACTACACGGAGGGGTATCATTTTCTCATGAAACATTTGCCCACTCGGTACGTTGATTGCGCATGTGTCAAATGCGAAATGAGTACCTTCGGGGACTCGGGTTCTGATCTTTTACTTGTCATATTCCCATCTTCCCCTCGCGCGATCCCAACGTCATTCATGCTGTCATGCAAAGATTTGAGAAGAACGATATCCTACGTATTGTCCGGGCTTTGGCCATTTTTCGGCCGTCGCTTATCGCGTTGCAAATGCCTCTTTCTCTGGATGACGAGATATTCGTTGAAAAGTGCTTTCAAAGATCGTTGCTGGTATATTCGCTTCTTCTTGACATGCAATCTTTCGTTCATGTGTCAAATCAGGAACTCGAGAAGCTGATGTCATTCAGTGGTACACCCACTGTTGTTTGGCGAAGAACCGGAGAAATATGTTTGGTTGCACCTGAATTCTGCATGCTAACGGAATGGCCCATGGAGGAACTCATAGGCGGTAAAAAGTATATCTATGAGGTTCGGTTGAATCATATTTTGACCAATATCTCTGCCCTGACTTCTCAATAGTTGTTTGAAAACCAGTCTGTAGTGGAATACTGGGAAAACTTTGCGGCGCATGCCTTTGAGAACACCACTCAATCCGTGTATTCGCATTGCGTGCTATTGAAACCCTCTGGAGCGCCGGTGCCGGCCACTTTCTGCTTCTCAATACGAAGGGATCTGTTTGATCTGCCTAGTATCGTTATTGGTGAGTTGTCATGCATTCTACTGTTCAATGTACTCATGAATTTCAGGTCAATGGCTTCCTCTTCTATAGCACATATTGTTATTTCTAATGGCCTTATTTATCGGCACCGCTTCGAACATTAGACGGCCTTCTATCTCTGCGACATTCACATTCTATCATCATCTATCTATCTCAGAATGATCTCTCGTTGCCTTACCGCCGACCCTCACTGTGCTCTCGTGTCCTACCTCATTTCGCATCTACTTGTACATTATGTACAAAAGAAGCTCGCTGACTCGCCATTACGTATCTCATTCATTCATATAGACCAAACTCATACTGGTCTCCAGCCACATTGCCTTCATCTCATTTACTTCCTTGGTTTATCTTTCGATTGGATATTGTTTTTGAATTACAGAAGGGGAATAAAAGTCTGAATTGTCAACTACAAATCTATGAACTGATTAATCGTATAGAAAGAGGTACGAAACAACCGATCCACATTCCATCCATCCAACGTTGGTGTGATTCAAACAGCGCTGTCCTGGATAGATGCGTAATCACTCTCAATGCCGGGCTCGAGCAAGCTTGCATGACCGAGAATGAGTATACTTGAGGCTCCGACGAGCCAGAAGAATGTGCTAATAGGTGAGGATATCCAAAGTAGCGGGATACCGATAACGAACAGACCGGTGTACAGGTGTTTCTGGGTTATGGTGTGTTCGCCGAATTGAGTGGCTTCAGGAGCTGCAATATGACAGTCAACATCTTCGGCGTGTCTAAAAGCAGACATGACGCACCAAACTTGTTAATGGCGGCAAAGCCAAAGACGAGAAAGGCGAGGGAGATGAGAAGAAGATAGTTCGTGATGCTATTAGAGGTCAGCTTCAAGCCATAGGGAAACGACCGTGTGAAGTGTCACGTACACTGCGTAGACGGCGAGGATTGCGATGATGAGGCCGTAATTTCCTGTACAAAACGAGATTAACTCAACTTCGCCGTAATTGATTAGAGAACGCCATGGCACCTGAGAAATAGCGAGTGTTGTAGGATATGCGCTAGAATAGGATATTAGGTTACCACTTCTGCGCGTCTCGAGAGAAGTACACTGACTGAGGTGGCTTGATTGAAGTCTGCTGGTCTGGAAATGCGATGGTAATCAAAGAACTCGGCCGGCGAGCGTATACCAGAGAATTTGGTCTCCTACCGACAGGATTATTGGGAATATATATTTCAAAAAATACGCTTTGAATAATAAGAGCAAGGACCACTGACCCGCAAGCTCCTAATTGCGTCGTTGGCGCGGATAAGAAGGTCTATGGCCATGATTATGTGGTGCGAAAATTGTCAAGCCTAAAGATATGAATGTAGTAGTGTGTGTTTGGGGTGTCGTGGCGTTTGTGAGCTAAGTGTGTGCTTGCGCAGCATTTGTTTACACCTCTTCCATTCATTCAACAACTACGGACTCCGCTCAGGCCTCCAAATGATTCGCCGCACACCCACTCTCATCCCAATGGGTGATTTTGACGTTCAGGACGCGCGCGATCTGTTTGCAAAGCAAAAAGCAGAGATTGTTCAACAACAACAACTCTTAGCGAAGATGAAACGCATTGCGCAGAACCCAAACATGGACAGGGAGGATTACGAAGTGATGGATTTCTTGAAGACTGCTGTTGCGCGACAGGAGAAGGCAAAGAGGCTGGGCCTCCAACCTGGTAAACTCTACCTTCCTTCAACTGCCTCTTAGCACTCATTAGTTTATTCCGCAGAATCTTCGAAATCATCCTAAGCAAAGCATGCTACATGCGGAGTCGTTATCCGCCTCGATATCTGAACGTGAAAGTCTGTGCCGTGCGTGACTTGCACTGCTCGGAATAATATCGATGTATTTTGTCGGCTGATGTCTACCCAAGTGCATCGTGGTTAGACGTGATGAAATTCTCAGAGCAAAATACTACGTTCAAGAAGCTATGTCTCGTGTGCTACGAACACCAAGGATTATATTAATTAAGATATGGTCTACGCGTTATGAAAACTAAGCCTAAAAGCTAGAGGCGACAGTTCGTCAGGTCTCAGGTAAACGAAATACCAAATAGATCACCCACCCTCGAGGTCTCGTCGATCGCACAACGTTGCGAGATCGACGCGTTGCATATGGAGACATGTGGTCTTTAGACTATCCCATAATGCTTTAGTAGTAACTCCACGTGTCTCGTTCAGACCAGGGGCATCATGACCTCCATCGCTATCTTGGAGTACCAATGCATCTAGGATATGTTGTGCGGCTTCTTCATAACGCTAGAAGCAGTATCATTTCAGAACACAAATCAGTGAATCCGCGGCTTTGAAAACTGAAAACATACCCTGAGGTTGATGCATGAAATACCAAGATTGAACCTGAAAAGAATGCTTGAGTATTGATATCAACAATTCAACTCATGAAGCATGCCTGGCTCTGATGTATCCTGGATTCAGCTCTAGTGCCTTGTAATAATACTGTAAAGCATCCTCCGCGCGACCACTATTTGCCATAGTCGCTCCGACGCGATTATATAGTAACCAATCCTAAAGTCTCGGGAGTAAGTAAGATATCAGTATGATGGAATGATTGAACACACCTCTGGTCGCACCGCTAACGCGGAAAGGAAGCAATCATGCGCCTTCCCGTATTCCTGTGAAACACGCTTTAAGATAGGGAAGAGACCGAAAGAGGATCTACAAACCTCGTTGGTATTCAACAGAATAGCTAATGCAATTTGTGTATCGGCATCCACAATACCACTCGTATTGCTCCTTGCCATCACAATCAAGGTGTCTATCAAGTGTGCGTAGCGCATAGCAAGGGACGCGTCCGCACTCATTGGGTTTTGTGCCCGGAACCCTTGAACAACATCCTCATAGCGAGCATTGCGACTGACCCATTCATTAATGGCGTCAAAAGTGCCAATACGGTTGCTCTCGTTAGTATTGGACACTCCGAGGGCAAGCCATGTCGGCAAATGAGAAGGGTCAAGCTCCAAAGAACGTTGCAGTGCCTGGAAGGCCTTCTGTTCACGTTCATTCTCCTGCTGTTTCACACCAAGTTCATACCAAGCTGCGGCATTGTTCATATCGTGCTGCACTGCTGCTTCTAGTTGCAAAACACTCTAAAAGGAGAGAAACATGATGTAACGGCAGGAATACTTTATTAATACGTACCTCGGTCAAAGAGTGATAACCCGCATGGATTCTATGCTGGCGCGTTGCAGATGAGTCACCGGTTAAATAAGGATTATTGTCCTGGAATTGATAGTTGATGACCTGTTTGATACCCTCGGTGGTTGCTTCGAACTGATCCCAATCCTGTTGCAGACGTTCCCAATTTGTGACGTCAGCGTTAGCAGCAGGAGCTTGCGAGGCATCTCCAACGCGCATATCGTTCCAGTATTGCTGATATTCTGCATTTTCCTGGCGGAAGTAGGCATCATTCGCATCTTCTTCGGTTTTAACATCTTGTTCAGCGAGTTGAGCACGAGCTGAGTCAGAGAAGCGGACATGTGGCTGTCCAGAAACTAGGCCAGCTTGCGGTGTATCGGTACTTATTTGCGATGCATGCCATGGGTTGCTGTCAATCGCTCGACCCTTGCCTTTCACATCAACTGATTGTTGCCCCTCGTTCTCAACCATCTGATTCCCTTCAACAATGATATCCCGATCCCGTAGCTTTCGCATGAGGTTTAGAAACTGACTGTTCTGAAATTTGGGATTTTGCTCATTTCGAACGTTTTCTAGGAGCAGACCAGCCGTGCGAGCTAGATCATCGTTATCAACTGCTACTTGACGTACAGTCTGATCGGTTTGCATTTGTTCTTGTACAACGGGGGGCTGTATGAGAGCAGCCTCCTGATCATTGAACTCATTATCCCAGGATATTTCTACGTCATCATCGTTAAATTTGGAAGGATAACGAAGATACCACGACCTACGGGAGGATGAACTTGTAGATTGATGTACGTTGCCGAGGGAAGACGAAGAGTAATTCATTGGTCCCATCCTGATGTTTGTCATTGGATTCCATTGCAAAGGTACTAGAACACGAAGTTAGTACCAAATGTGAAGCCTACAGGAAGACAAATAATTACCATGGGGGAGCCCGCTCCTCACTTGTTGCATAGAGGTACTGCTTGAGTTTACTACATCAGGATGCGAAGCCACTTCATTACCCTGGAATGTGGCATTTGGTGTCTGGGAAAAAAGCGGTCGCTGGACAGCAAAGTCAGCTGCCCAACTCGCTGCAGAAGCTGATTTCTGTAGCTGCGGGCTAAGCAAGTGTGCTTGCTGTTGTACAGGCAAGGCTGCTCTAAGCGCAGAGACGTCGTAAGTATCACTTGGAGGTAGCTGTGCCGGAGAGACATTTGCGGAGAAGAATCGAGCAGCATCTTGATCAGGTATGGCAGGATTCGTCGCCGAACGAAAAGTCTAACAGTCCAATGATCAAAAGTGAAGTAGTTGATGAGGCATGGAACTGACCTCTCTGGAGGGACCAGCTGTTCCTACTCCGAAACGGTCCTACGGCATTCATTAGTACTTTATCAGGGTAACGGAGATAGAAACTTACTTGCTGCAGCCCTCTATCCTGATCAAACCTCTTGGAAATGCCTTGCAGAGGATTAGACGGCCCACATTCCGCCCCTCCAGCGAGCATAGAGAGGGCCATTGCTGACAGCGGCAAGTGGTAACTTCGGTTAATTAGACAAAATTCCCGGAATTACATAGTCGCGTAACCGAAACATGTGTTATTCGATAATTCAATTACTACAATAGGAATATTATAGGCCCTAACCCTAAGCTCTAGGGAAGCAGAAATAGATGATAGTCACGTTTTCACATAAAGAAACAGAAAATCTGGGATGCTTATGGGCGTTTGTCTTCCGCCGCAAACTTGGGATTTAACGCCCGGCACTCTGCACCACCATCGGATCGTACTAGTGAACAAGATCAGGCATTGACGGCAGATGAGCACAGAAAGACTTACAGTGCCTCTGGAGATGAAAAGCATTAATAACAGATATATATATTCATGTTAAGGAAGCGGGCGTACGTTCAAAGCATCCAATCGACTAAAAGCTTTCTTACAACCACGACACACGTTGTTTTGAGACTTCGCGGTATGTAGTGCCTGGTGACGCCTGTGATACCCTTGAGTATCCAGGCAGAATAGAAAGATCATGAGATCTACATACTTGCAATCATGTTGACGAGCAAAACCCTTCTTGCAGCCAGGCCACTCGCAAACGTATGGCCGTTCTTCTGTGTGTGATCTAAGATGGCCTGCGAGGAGAGATTAGAGATGATACAACAGCTTAGGTATCGCGATGTTACCTCTTAGATTAAAGCGACGGGTGAATGTGCTGCCGCAGCCAGGAACAGGGCATACGAAGTGAGCCTCATTCCTTCGGCGACTTGCACTTGCAAGCTGCGTTGCCGATGTTGTGACTTGCTGCTTCTCGACTTGCAGAATAGGAGGGAGCCTAGGTACTCCAGTTGACGAAGGATAGTGATTCGCACCTGCACCACCCGGGTTTGAGCCTGGCTCATGCCCAGGAGAAGGTGGCTGAGATGATTCGGGGCCGCGATTGTAAGGCTCTGTGAAGACAAACTGTTGGTTGAGGATATCTGCCATCAGTTGCATTTGCAGAGCGCGAACCTGAGGGCCCAGGAGATTGCTCAATAGTAGGATGAGGTGAAAACTGGCTGAGATGTTGAACGTGAGAGTAAGTGTATTCACGAGGGCCATCTGGATGGCTGACAGGGCCGTGGAGTGGTATGGCTTGTGACATGGGGCCACCGGCAGGACCATAGAGAGGTTCGGAAGCATATTGAGGTTGGGAATCCCTGGGCATAGTGGGGGCCGAGTAGTGAGTCGGATGTAGAGAAGTGCTTTCCTGCGGCTCGTGGGCTGTTGCAGGGTGGAAATGAGGTGAGTGTGTAGGATTGATGGGAGTTTGTGTTGGATCCATCTTGAAGACAAGAATTTTCAATTCCCGAAAGCAAGCGTTTGATGATGATGCCGCCTCTTCGTTAGCTGTTCAATCCATGCCAAGAACAGCCTTCTGCACCCTCCTCTTAGCTTTTTCCCCACAATGTGTTGTGCCGCAGCATGGAATGTCTGTTCTAGCACTACATATCCAGAATGTTACAACCGTGGCTGTGTTGCACAGCACGGCACGCTTATATTAGATCTCCAAGCGGGTTCTCCAAGCTGTGCAGCAACCCATTATGATTACCGATGTCCGATTATAAGGATACATACACATGTTGTATACAGGTCCACAGACCTAGGCCTACATCTATTGCTCAAATATGTGAGAATCCAACAGCCGTCGCCGTCGCAGAAGCTCCGTTTCTGATATCTGTGTCCCTGCGAGTGCCCGTTGAACCGATCTGGGTGTATCAGGTGGGTGCGGTGTTGAACGAGACACAGGTGTATGTATCTCCTTCACAACGGAGTGATCGCGTTCGTCTCGTATTGGAGATGCAGTGCGATCGCTCTGATTCGTGTCTGACTCCTCTGAAGACTTTTCTCGATGGCCAACTGTTGGCCGGCCGTTTCCATTGAGCGTCTTGGTACCCATTTCTTGCAATTCATTGACTGGAAGCGATCCGTTCTGATACTTCTTGGGGACAAAGGTGATTCCAAAATCATCCGTTTCTGTCTCAGAAGAGGCTGGAGGGTTGAGCAGAGCCACACCGTTGTTGATGTTATAAAAATTCTCCGCATTCTTGGAAAACGCCTCGTCAATCCATTCAGCGAGTTCTTCAATTACCTTTATCCGTTTTGTCAGTTTCGTGTACGATCGGGGATAATGTACTGCCATCTCACCGCTTTCGCCTCTAACATCAGCGTTGGCATTTGTAGATATCCATGACTCCATTCAGAAAACAATACAAGCTGGACCCAGTCATCTTCGGTCTCTTTCCCGAGTTTGTCCAATTCCTTTTTCATCGTCACGAGTCTTTTTGTATCCAAGGGCAAATCATCAATACCGCTGCCTTTATGACCCTCCGAACCAAAACGAGCACTTTTTCCTGATATAGCCAGTTGCAATTCATGTTTTCGTGCCCGCTTGGCTTCTCTCACTCGCCCAGCGAAGATGACAGTGTCGTCTACGAAGGGATCTTTTTCACCACATTGCAAAAGAAGGGGTGGGAACTGAGCCAAAAGGTGGGCAGGCGCCAAGATGGGAGAAATATGGTAGTCAGTAGCAAAGTCTGGGTTACGATGAGGACCTATGTATAAGATTGCCATTGCGCGCATCTGCGAATGTTGTTTAGAAGCCATCCAGCGGGAGGCAATAAAACGTACCATGCTTGGAGACACAATTCTGTCCTGGAAGTATCCTGTCCTACTTGTCATTGTCAAACGAGTGCCGATAGGTTCTGCGTGATCCTTGCGTCCAAAGGCCTTCAAAGCCTCAGTATTAGCTGCTTCGACCGCGGCAGAGAGCTCTTCTTGTTGACGTTCCAATTCAGTATTGCTCATCACATGGTGAATGTGCGGAGGGGAGGGGACCTGGGGATATTCATAGCGAACACGAGCGCAGATTGGCCGATCTTCCTCTCTCTCGAGTTCAAGGTTTCCTTCATACTCGTCTTCTTCACTTTCCGCATCTGCCAAATCGCTCTCACCATCCGTCTGATCAGGTTCGGTTTTAAAGGACACTGTCACGCGCTTTGATGCATTTTTCAAGACCGATGGACCATGCTTTCCTGCTTTGAGACTCTTTTCGCCCGCGCTAGTCAAACCTCGGAAGGCATCCTTCCAGCTACTGGTCCTTCTGATGCGTTTGATTTTATGATGGCTAAACTTGTTGTCCTTCACCATGCTGAGAGGGCTCTGAAGAATGGTATTAGAGATGGCACTTTCCACGTAAGAGTTTAACTCGCAATGTGTTGTAGATGGTCTTTCTGGGCAGCCAGGTCATTTATTCCAGGTAGATTACCTGAAGACTGTTCTGATTGCAGAACTCGTAAATTGGCAGGGGACATCCAAGAGGTGAAGTTGAAGTCGAGGGCAGCATAATTAAGGACAAGGGCAACAGGGCGTCGAAGTTTGGGTTCAACAGGTATTTGTGGGTGACTTTCGTTCTCAAGCATTTTCAAAATGACGTTTACAGCGAGAGTTGCACCGCTGTCCAATGGGATCAATGAACTGTAATGGATAATTACACAGGAGACTCACGCGGAATCGCCAGATATGATCACATTGAATGTCTCCCCGGACATACCGATAACTCGACCCGCTTACAACAGCTTAGTTAACAACAACTTTTAAGAAGAATGGCCTAAACACACCGGATTCTGATAGGACCTTGTATGTATCGAATGCTTCGTCAATCGCGAATGGATACGGATCTAAAACCTGTTCTCCACACTATAAAAAGCTTTCCAATGGATTTCACGTACATTCTGGAGCCTTCCCATAATCAATAGAAAGAACTGGCTTTCTGGTTTTAACAGCCCACATTCTAAGCCTTTCTTCGTGATGCTCCGGCGACATTGCGACGAATCCACCGCCAGGGAAGTCCAGAATGAGATCCGTCGCACAACGTAACTGCGATTCGTGTGGGTAGAAAAAGAGGTAAGCTGTGATTGGGCGGGTGTACTTCGAGGATTTAGGCCGAGGTAATAATATCTTGCGTCGCATAGAAAGCCAAGGTAGATGAGTTAACATTCGAATCTTAACGTTCTCAGTGAGCCACGATGTAGGTGAGAAGCAGAGGTGGACTCGCATATGGATTTGTAGTCTTTTCCCAAGTAGTACGAAGCATTTCTACAGTCGGCACTGCTCTAAATCTTCTAAGCTGAGATTTCGTATTATGGGTTTCTGAGTTCACGTGTGAAGCAACGCTGTAGTCACCTTTTCGTCTCCTTCGTTGGCGTATATGATATAGTAGATTGAAAACAAGATGGAACAGACGTCCCTTAACCACTTCGGGCGTATGGACATGGCTGTGGCAAATCCAGCTTCGAGACCGGTGTTGATCCAAGTAGCTCGATAATAAGACGGGGAATACTAAGTCATCAATAGAATGTTAAATTGAACCTGGACATAAGATAATAACTCACAAGTCGAGCAAGAGGCTCGGGTGCTATTGTTTGTATAAGAGACTATTAATAGTGCGAAAAGCGTAATACAGACTTACATCCAAGACCAAGGATATTGTCGAAATTACGAACGGCATAAAGAGCCGTTAAAGTACTAACAATAATCTGCCAAGGTGTATAGCGTTCTGCGGATAGTCAGAGTAATGTAGCGAGGATTGATATGACATGACATACGCAACATTCTGTTTGCTATTCTGAGCCAAGCAATGCGCGGAGGTCTGGAGTTTCCGCGGATGATACGCCATAACCAGAATAATATGACAAGAAACACCTAGTGAGTAGTCAAAGCAGACCTGCTGCGACTACTGGGGTGACGGACCTGTGTGCGCTTCCAAGAAGGATTCGGTCGACCGACTAGATGGTCGATCATGTTACGATGCTGAGAAGGAAGAGAATGGGTCCCATAAGCTGTAGGCTTGAGGAGGTTTTGGTAGGAAACGCATGTGATTGCGTCTCGATAAATTAGATTAGATTACGACAAATGCGATTATCGAACTTTATCAAACTACCTTCCTTTCACGTCCCATATGGCGCCCCTGACATCCATTCGCACCTCCAACGGCAAGCTCGAGATCGTGAACCAGCTACTCCTACCTCATGTCACAGAGTTTTTACACATAAGGTCCATAGAAGACGCCCATGAGGCAATTAAATCGATGAAGGTTCAAATTTGTTGCCTTACTTGGTGCAATTCTCATCGAAACCAATAGATCAGAGGGGCGCCTGCTATAGCATCTCTCGCATCCCTCTCGCTCTCCTATCATCTTACAGAGGCCCTTGCAGCTTCCCCTCAACCCACTTTTCTCGCATCACCAGACGCTTTGAAAGCTCATGTTGGAACAATCCTAAATTTCCTTTTCACTGCGCGCCCAACGGCTGTTAATCTTGGTGCCGCCACTCGTCGCTTACAGAAAACCTTGACGTCATCACTAACCTCTGGGAGAGACGCAAGGTCCATCGCCGAGGCACTTGTCGCGGAAGGGCATCTAATTGCTGACGAGGATGTTGGGAGGAACAAAGAGATGTCAAAATGGGGAGGAGAGTGGTTGTTAAATCATCTAGGACCTGAAAAGAGTGCAGATGGCCTTAATGTTATGACAGTGTGCAACACAGGATCTCTTGCAACATCGGTACGCCATATCTGTGTACAGCCCGTGCTTTGTTGAGTATAGACGACAGGGCTATGGTACGGCTCTCGGTTTGATCACATACCTCTATGAGACTGGGAAGTTGAACAAGGCATATTACACTCAGACAGCTCCATATCACCAAGGATCAAGGTAAGCGGTTGAACTTTTCGTTCAGCGACTGATATGATAAAATACAAATGTAGACTCACCGCGCTGGAGCTTCAGACACTTGAGATTCCCTCGGTCATGTTGTGCGACACGATGGTCGGCTCCTTGTTCCAACATCACAATATCCACGCTGTTGGTACGCAATTATCCTTTATGCTTGCAAACATTGTTGATGTCGTCCGACAGCTGTTGGCGCCGATAGAGTAGCCAGGAACGGTGACACGGCAAACAAGGTGTGTATTTTTTCTTTCATCTTTCACTAAACGACGATGGCAATGTAGATTGGAACTTACAACGCCGCCGTGCTTGCCGCACGTCACGGCATTCCCTTCATAGTCGTTGCTCCCATCAGCACGATCGATCTCAATGTAGCAGATGGGTCTGGGTAAGCGCTCTATGCTCATATCACGGGCACTCAATCCATAACGTTTGCTTCCTTTCTATGCAGTATTCCGATCGAACAGCGCCCGCCGCTGGAAGCTTGTCTTGTCCGCGGTGCACTATACAATGCAGGAGAAACCACTGATGAGCAGGCTGTGGTGATGATCACACCTCGCGGCCTCGAGGGAATCTATAATCCCTCCTTCGATGTCACTCCTGCGGAATTTATCACGGCAATTGTGACCGAAAAAGGGGTCGCTATTCGCAAGAAGGGAGATAAAACCTTTGACCTTACAGACGTCGTATAAGGACTCCATCTCGATCAATCTATGATCATTTAAAGGCCATAACTCTTATAACACGGTCAACTGTGACCGGCTGTTCCGTCGAAATAAATTTTCCTCTAGGTAAAACGGAAAATCGCGCCCAGAGCAACAAGATATTTGGAATTTGCATTATTGTGTTGTTTTATTGTAAACCAAACTTCAATTGTTACAGACGCATGCATTGATTTGCCCTGTCATGAAGAATCATCTGTGATTGTGGCATATATTATCCGTTGGGTAGGACGTGAGCTCCAGTCAGAATCGCGTTGCGCCAAACTGAGCCTAGATGAGCAAGATTACGCCCACCAAAAGACGCTCAATTTCTCTCGAAATCGCTGCTGACGGCTCGAAACTGTTATTCGGCAAAATGAGCAGTCTCTGGCCGTGTTGTAGACCAACAACAGATTTCAATTTCGCTCTATTGCTGGGTTACTTTCTATCCAGCTCCATTTGCCTCAATCGCCAAAACCTTGTATTACTTGACCTTCTGTCCAACACAACACCAAAATACAAAGCTCTACTGCCAATTTGTCCCAGCTCACTATACTGCATACGGTCATCCATATGCTCATCATTCAGCTGATTTGGCTTGGACGCTGAAATGGATGTTTATGCAAGCTGTATCGAGCCCAAGAAGAGCATGAACTGTTTTCTCAATTCGGAAAAGAGCGTTGGAAGATAGGAGAGTCATTTGATATTCCCTCAATCTCTTTCAAGTGACGTAAGTATATATGCAAGAACGACGAGACAAGTTACAAAGTGGCGTAACAGTTATGACTTATTTGATGAGTGACAAAACAAATAAGTGCTGCTACTTCGCCACACAGGAAGTAAACGAGATATGTCACAAGCGTTGTACACGTAAAACAGAGCTTATACAAGGCTGGTTAAAGCGAGGCTGGTCAAAGTGAAAGAACTTGAATATGAAAAGCAATGTGGGGCTTCTTGGAGGGAACAAGATAGTTCAAACTTCTTCACTTTCGCGGAACCTCCAAGTTGGTAATAGTTTCTTTGACAAGAGTACAGTCTGCATCATCATTGTCAGCAGTAAAGCAATTCTTGATGTGTATCGTATACTGTGAAGTCCTCAACAATGTTAAGTAGGAACACTCACAGGTCCAGACACAGTATACCAGTCGCCGACCATCATGTGTGTAATTGATGCGACGAATTAGGTATTGAAGAGTTGTATCATATGCAGTGTTAGGTAGATATGATGTCTGGATATAAACCTCTGGAGCAAATCATGCATTTCGAGCAAAACTCGGAATCAGAAGCCATAATATAAAGTACCGAAATTATTGTTTCTCTTCAGGGGCGCTCAATTATCTTCTTCACAAAAAAAGTTCACTCGATGGAACAGACGACGATACCACTCATAGATCTGAGTGAAGAACAGCCATGTCATTGGGCCTGGCAAAGGGCGGGGTCGGCTGGCCGTGCAGAGTCGGCGCCGGCAACTGATATTCGACTACTCCAGCTTATGTCCGAGCAATAATGATTCTAGAGAGATTTAAGTACAGTATTTTATTGACTATGTGCGACCCCTTGGACAAGTATGAAGAAGCCCTACCACACGTTATCGGATAGTGCCGACCTTGCGAATCGATTGATTCATGTTCCATGATCTCGCGCAAGACTTTCTGAACCACCCGAACCAAGTATAGGATGTACATCGCAGTCCATGGAGGCGCAGGTATGCATAGTCACACGCAGGAAAAGGAAGTGAAGCATGCTTTACGTTCGTAAGCACGGAGAGTCAAACGTCAAAACAGGCTACTTGTTCACCCTTCTCTGTTTTCCAGTGCATGCAGAGAAGCATTGAAAGGGCACATTGCAGAAGAACAGACATGCCGATCGTCACTCGATGTTGTTTGCAACGCCATTTCCATCTTGGAAGATGACCTTCACTTGAATGCAGGTCGGTCTGCACCCCCCGGAAACCTCGACACGGACTAAGGACGCGTGTTTTCGATCATAGGATACGGCTCAAATCTCACATTGAATGGCACTGTCGAGTGTGATGCCGCAATCATGGATGGTCACTCGAATTTTGGAAGTGTTGGCGCCGTCTCTGGTTAGCTTCTGTATATCGAAGATGACAATTCATTGAAGCTAATGAAAGCTCCGTCTTTGATGAATCTATAGGCGTGAAAAATCCAATCAAGCTCGCGCGAGCAATCCTCGACCACTCGAAAGTTCCTGATCTGCTCGGTCGGATTCCTCCATTGTCAGTGGGAAGCTAGCGTGCTTGTTTATACAGTGAACTCACATGCGATTCTGAAGGACACTAGTTGCAGAAGCGGCACACTCGTTCGCTGTGTCCACGAATGCTGGATATGAAAAGGCTGCCACTATAACTACTGTTCCGCCAGATTCACTGATTTCTCCGAAAGCTAAGGATCAATGGACGAAGTGGAAAACACGGTTAGATAATATGTCCGAAAACAAGTTGGATACAACAAGTTTGGCAGACATACAGGATACTGTAGGTGCTGTAGTGTACCGAATCGGCGACACGATTGCTGCAGGGGTATCAAGGTTAGTGTGAATGCCAAGTCCTATACATTATGATCCTAAACAAATGACTATTGGCTCAGTGGCGGGTTATTATTAAAACATCCTGGGAGGCTGGGCGAAGTATGTACTACTTCCGATGAGAATGATTGGTAATGACAACAATTCTACAAAAGGCAGCTGTTTTCGGCGCAGGTTGCTGGGCACAGGAGTTCCCTGGAATAGGTATTCAAATTGCTTGCAGTATATCGGGCAAGTGAATGAGACTGAAAATATTCGATGGCCTAAGACTCACGTTGTGTTCTACTGACTACAGGTGCAGGCGAACATATTATAAGGTCTACGCTCGCGCGTGAGATTGGCAACCGTTTCTCGTTGGCAACCGTGGAAAGTGGGGATATCGATGCTCACGATATCTTATACACTGTTGTTCTTGAGAAATTCTGGAGTGAGGACATCTGAAATTAATTTTGTTTGGACACTTGACTGACAGCAAAGCCTATAACAAGCACCTTGCAGAGAACGGGGTGTCGTGGCTCCTGACATGGGACTCCTCTTACTTGTGGTCGAGCAAAGGGAAGGAAAACTCCGTGGTATGTATATCCACCAAAAGTATGACACACAATACCTACAATGCTGAAGCACGCCTTTGGTGTGCTTTTACAACACCTAGCATGGCGATAGCATACGCATCGACTTCTCATAAATCCACTGTAATGCAACTCGCAACTCTCGATCTCGAGTGAGGCTAATTGTGGGTTGTACACAGGCACAAATTCTCCGTCGGCCGCAGAGTTCAGATACCCAAGGATCAGACAAACCACATATCTTCATCACAGCAATACCCCTGTGAAATGGGCTATACCCTGGCTCCGTTGGTCGGAGTGGCTCTGACCGTGCCATTGCCGATCGACCTGCTATTTGGCAAGCCACCGGGCGAGGGCGCACTGACTCCATTCGTTGTTGGCCCCTGAGGTGTGGTGGACGAGGGTCGTGATGGTGTTGAGTTGGTCGATGTCAAGGCTGGACGCGAAGCATTCAGTCGCTGAAGAGTCTTCATTGGAAACTTTGTTCTAAGGCTGGAATTAGGGGTGACGGAGGGAAAGTGGACGAGAACTTACCGGCATGTCGAGCAAACAGGAACGGGTTGGCAAAATACTAATTGGGTAATATCGAAATTGTGTCTTTGTCGAGGAGAAAGAGCGGCGTACTTGATAGGCAGACGGAACAAACAAAGCCAATGTCAACTATGTTCTTGTGACAGAAGCAGGCAGCACGAAAGTCAATCTTGTCTTGGGTAGGAACAGACAAAATCTTTCGGATAGAGGGTGGAGACAAAAAGGCCATCTTTGACGAAAGTTAGCATGTCATGCGATGGAGTCGAGTACCTTACAATCAAGTACTGTAATAAGGCATCTCGGCGTTCAAGAAAGATATATGAACCACCTGTAAGGTGTGCTGCTTGCTGAAGGAAAACACTATCTGGGCCGTATATCTGACAGACATCAATGGTGACTTTCTAAGAAAAGGTCAGGTAGAGCCACGTGGTTGATGGAGAATACTCGCGAGTTTCTGCGCCGAAAAGATCGCGTTCATTATCGGAATGTATGATGTTGAGAGATCGGGAGATACAGACAGAACGAGGATGCGTGGATCGGGAAATATCGCAGGATCTATGGCATCAGTACGCTTGTTGGAAGTCGAGGAGGATGGCAGAGTGATGCGATTTACGTCTGACGATAGTGTAAGCTGGTTGAGTGTACGGAAAGGGTCATATTACAGCATAGGGCTTTTGTGAGGGCGCCGACGAGAGAACTCGGGGCTGAGAAGACTTAGTGATGCAGAATGATGTGGTATAACAGCATGGTTACCCTCTTCGCTAGGCTCACCCAGGTCGTCGAGCTCCTGCATGATTCGAGTAACAATAGTGGAGTCGACGAGCTTAAATGGGGGATAGGAATTCGCATCAATGGGCTGGGACTGTGGGGCGGGGTCAGACGAAGAGTATAGGCAGAGGCTGGACGGCATTGATCAGGTTCTGTGGAGTATAGTGTTGTGGACACTGACCTTTTCGCAGGGAAGGCACCATATACGGCTAGGGAGTTCTCATGCTTTGCGGCAACGTGGGCATTAAGAAAGGCGAGGAGCTGTGCAAGAAAGGTGCTAAGTGGGAGGGAGTGTTGTGCGGACAAGTGCCATTGAGTGGGCGAGAGGTCGAGGACGACCGAGAGATGGCTAGAGTGGTGCATATGGGCACGTGGGATGGCGGCCGTGATGGACCGAGAGCGGGATCCGAAAAAAATATATTGTGGACGTCGGCAACGGCGAGGAGAGAATATTTAAACCTTAACCCCAGGGTCACACATCGCTGTCCAGTGCAGTCGCGGCGACAGCACATCACATGTTAATACATTTCTGAGCTTTTGCGGAATTCGGAGTCTCCGTCACGAGCACCGGTGACGAAGACCCTTCCGGCGTTGGCCGTGACGATGGGGTAGCGACGCTGCCCGTGTGAAATCTGTCTGTTGGCGATGCCTGGCGCCCAGGTCCCACTCTTCTTCCCCCCATCATCCCCTCCGCCCACCGTCCTCTCCCTCCCTCCCCCACATTCCCCCGCCCACCGTTTATCCCACGATGTCCTCGTCGTCCTCTCCTGTCTCACAACATCCTCCCCACCTCAACATCAGCTATGATAGCGACGATGACATGCAGGTAGACTCTGACAACGATCTCGCTACAAACTCTCGAGAGCCCGACGTCGATGCCGACGGCGAGTCCGTCGACGACGACGCCTCTCCGGCGCCCATGACCCTCGACCCTTCTTCCTATTCTAACTTCCACCCTGGTAATGAATCCGTGAGTTACCTTACATTGTGCATATCTTTTTTCCGTTGCTCATTGCTACCCAGGATGCAGATGACTCTGTGCGTCAAGTTGAAACTGCCATGCTCGCGCTGATACAATTCCAACAGGGCTATGATGATCCAGGTAACGATGACGATGAGGATGATGGAACTTATGCCGACCAGGAATACAAGAAGAAGGTTCCTAGGAAGAAGAAGCGAACACCTGCCTCGACGACAGTCCGTTCTAAAGGTGGGAATTGCTCAGTACACTCTCCCGCGCCACACATAATCTGACCATTTGTCTATCAGCACCTGCGCATCACACTGCAGATAGTTCAGACTCAGACTCTGAATACGGTCAGCGTCCTCACAAGAGGAAGAGAAAGCACAGAGCATCGACCGATGAAATACGCGTTTCTTCTAGCCGCGGTGTCAAGGTCCCCAACTACGTTGACGACGTCCAGGACTTTGAAAAGTACGAGGAAGAAGACGATGCGACCAACGGATATTACCCAGACCAAGCTTCAGCATATAAAGAGGAGGATGAGATTGAGGCCGTCCTTGGACATGGTAGGGACGAGGCACATGAAGATGATCCCGAGGATAACTGGTTCACCAACATAGTAGGCGTTATGAATTTGTGTATATTTTCAGAGTCGCTGATTTGTTTTTTAGCGTTTCCACATCAAATGGAAATCATTTTCACACTTGCACAACACTGATGAGACTTACGAATTTCTGAAACGATTCCGTGGTCTAAAACGTGTTGACAACTACATCAAGGCTTATAAGGTCTGGGAAGCTCGACTAAATTCACCGGGGTTGAGTCGTGAAGACAGGGAAATTCTTCTCCTCGACAAAGAACGAGAAAAGGAGGATCTGGAAACCTTCCGCACGGTTGAGCGCGTCATCGATCAACGTGAGAACGAGTCTGGCGAGGTTGAGTATTTTTGCAAGTGGTGCGGCCTGAATTACGACCATTGCACCTGGGAAACTCAGAAAGAGATCAATCCCATCGCAAAAGAACAGATCGCGGTGTACTTTAAACGAGAGTCTGAAGCCTGCTTCCCTTACAAAAGCACTACGTACGGACGACATAATCGCCCTACGTTTCAAAAGATTAAGAAGGATCCCGACTACATAGCGCAAACCGGTGGCGAGCTCAAGGATTTTCAGCTTACTGGTCTCAACTGGCTGGCATATTCGTGGAGCAAGGGGGTTAATGGCATTTTGGCGGACGAAATGGGTCTCGGCAAGGTGTGCTTGTTATCCTGATAAAACAGCTGCTTGCTCATTTTATGCAACAGACTGTTCAAACTGTCACATTCCTTTCTTATCTCTTCCATGAGCTGCAGCAGTATGGTCCTCATTTGGTCGTCGTTCCTCTGTCTACCATTACTGCCTGGCAAACCCAATTCGCTTCTTGGGCTCCCGATATGAATGTTATCACATACATTGGAACGGCACCAGCTCGTGAGGTTATACGAAGGAGCGAATTTGGACCATCTATCAAGAAGCTTAAAATGAATGTTTTACTGACGACATACGAATTAGTTTTGCGGGATTCTAAAGAACTTGGAGAGATCAAATGGCAGGCTCTCGCCGTCGACGAAGTCCGAAACTTTTCGGTCCTGGAGTTACAGCATGACTAATGTAATTTTTTGCAGGCGCATCGTCTCAAAAACGCCGAGAGTCAATTGTACGAGGCACTTTCGTCATTCTCTGCCGCCTCAAAATTGCTCATCACCGGTACTCCCCTGCAAAACAATGTGAAAGGTACGGTTTTTCGGTTTTCCATTACGAGACAGCCAATAGTGACTGATATTTATATCCATACTTCAGAGCTACTTGCACTGATGCACTTTTTGATGCCTGAGAAATGTCAGCTGGGTCGTTTCATAAACTAAGGTCGACGTAGCTGAGGCCTCTGATGCAGTTGCGCTCTCTGACGAGTTCGACCTAAACGACGTTGACCATGAAGCGAAGATCAAGGAATTACATTCGCAGCTGGAAGACCTCATGCTGAGGCGGCTCAAACGGGATGTTCTGACCTCACTTCCAACGAAGAGTGAACGCATCTTGCGAGTGGAGATGAGCGCGCTGCAAACCCACTTCTACAAGAACATCCTGACAAAGGTAAACAGTCCACCTAGCCAGGGGTCCGTGAATCTAACAATCATCTACTACATGTAGAATTACCAAGGCCTCGTCAAGAGTGCTAACGGCAATAATAATATCAGTTTGTTAAACATCGGTGCGTACGAAACATCAGACAGTAAAGTCTCTTGGACTGAAGATGCTTTGTAGCCATGGAGCTCAAGAAGGCCGCTAACCATCCATTCCTGTTTGACGGCGCTGAAACTACTGGTGGCACGCAAGAAGAGCAACTAAAAGGCATCGTCATGAACAGCGGTAAGATGGTGCTTCTCGACAAGCTCCTTATGCGTCTCAAGCAAGACGGTCACCGAGTCCTGATCTTTAGTCAAATGGTTAGGATGCTCGACATCCTGAGCGACTACATGAGCCTGCGGAACTTCCAACACCAAAGGTTGGATGGCATGGTGGCGTCAGAGGCTCGTAAGAAGTCTATTGCCCACTTCAATGCACCGGGATCCACCGATTTTGCTTTCCTCCTGTCTACCAGAGCCGGTGGACTTGGTATCAACCTCGAAACTGCTGACACTGTGATCATTTTCGATGTGAGCCACATACAGACAGTGTTTCGTTGTCTTTGTTAACGCGTGGCATAGAGCGATTGGAATCCCCAGAATGATTTGCAAGCTATGGCTCGCGCGCACCGAATAGGACAGAAATCCCATGTCAACGTGTATCGCCTTGTGAGCAAGGATACGATGGAGGAGGATGTCCTTGAGAGAGCCAAGAAAAAGATGGTCCTGGAGTATGCCAGTACGTATCCGCTCCATATCAAATTTTTCTCTCTTTAAGACATTCATTCACTGTAGTCATTAATCAAATGGACACCTCTCAAGCCCATCTTGGTTCAAAGGCTCAACCCAAGGATAGCTCAAAGCCCGACAATCTCAGCAAGGACGAGTTGCATGCGGTCTTGAAATACGGTGCCTCCAGAATGTAACGTTTTCTGATGATGATTATTTCTTATGTATTCACCTTTGGTCCCAGGTTCGACAAGGATGATACTCAACAAAGCAAGAAGCTTGATGAGATGGATCTTGATGACATTCTCAATCGCGCCGAGGATCACGAGACAATGGCTGCAGCTGGTGATGGTGGCGCTTCGCTTGGCGGACAGGGCTTCTTGGCGCAGTTTGCCGCTGTCAGCGACATCAAGAACGATATGAATTGGGAGGATATCATCCCTCTCGAGGAGCGTGAGAGGTTTGAGCATGAAGAAGAGCAGCGCAGAGTCGAAGAACTAGCGACACAGGAGTCCCGAGATAGGAAACGGACGCATGCGCCTGTATCTTACGAGGGTATGGACGTCGATCAACCAGCAGCAACAGCGGCTCCGAAGAAGCCAAAGGCGCCAGGTCCCACGAGGAAAACTGCTTCTCAGAAAGCGATGGAGCTCAAGGAGCGGGATGTCCGTGTTCTCATTCGAAGCTTGCAACGCTGGGGGGACATTAGACAACGTTATGAAGTCATTGTACGTCCTCATTATTGCTAGGTTAGTTTGCCACTTACCAGTTTGACAGGTCAACGATGCTAAACTCCAGGACAAGAACCGAGGTATGATGCTCGACGTCGCGGACGAGATTCTCGATATCTGCGCACAGGCCGTGAAAGAAAGCGAAGATCAGAAACGCTCGCGTCTTGCTGCTGGCGAGACATTGACTAATGCTCAGAAAAGCAAAGCAGTTTTGGTTACGTGCCGTGGTGTGGGCAATATCAACGCAGAAACCGTCCTTTCTCGGCATCGCGATCTTCAAATCCTGTACAATATTCTTAATGACGTTGATGATCCCTACAAATGGTCGCTCCCGATGGAGAACATAAGACCAACGCTGAATTGGTCGGGACGATGGGGACCTCACGACGATTCTATGCTTCTCGTCGGGGCTTTCCTTTATGGCTTCGGTAATTGGGAGGCCATGCAGAAGGATTGGAGGCTCGGTCTAGAGGGCAAATTTTTCTTAGAAGAGGGAAAGAAGGGCGAAGACTCTGCTAGTCGACCAATACCGAATGCGATCCACCTTGTGAGACGAGGTGATTTCTTACTGGGGCTGCTGAGGGAACACGATGAGAAGTTACGATCGTATGAGACTTCTCTTCGGAGTCGAGGCCAGTTAAAGGTATCTGTGTCTCCTCCACCAACAGCCGTAGCATCATCTTCGTACAATGGCGCTCTGAAACGTCGGGCGGAGAGCGAGGCAGTGGCATCTGTTGAAGACACCAGTAGTCGCAAACGAAAGCGGCGACCAACGCCAACATTCACTGACTCTGAATCTTCCGATGAATGGTATGTTTTTCGCCATACTATGGTTTATAAATGGTTGCTAATTAGCGACTGGTATACAGTCCCTCGATGGATGAGGCAGCGACGAAGGAAGAGTTACGACCCGTCAAGAAACAATTGGTAAACCTTATAGTCGCTTATATATAGTTGAGCTCTCCTTGAACATTGTTTTCTAGAAACAATTAAAATTGTCGGGCGAAGACATGCCGAGGGATGATAAAGTTGCCATCCTTAAGGACTCTCTTGCTGCGATTGGACGTCGCATAGAACTTGTGTTGAGTGCAAAACAAGCGGCTGGAGAAGATAGAGAACGGTGGCGGCGACATTTATGGACGTACGTGGTATTCGCAAGTTGGCCAGTGATTTCAAGGTTCTCATTGATAAACCTTAGATTTGTGACTCTTTTCTGGCCCAAGAAAGTCAAGGCCTCCAAGCTTGAGGAAATTCATGCGAAGATGGTCATGAAGGAAGGTGCTCCCAGAGCACAGTCCGACAGTAGCGTTCAAAAGAAACCGCGGATGAGCACCGGTCCGTCGTCAAAGTCGAATGGGGCCTCGTCCGGCCCGAATTCATCAGCGAGGACGAATGGCAAGTCTCATCGATGAGTAGATGAGTGCCTGTCGTTGCTCACAAGGCTTTTATGGAAGCATATCTATTATTAAGCTGTTCTTGTTTACACTGTATTTTTTCCCCAAGTCCGTATCTTTGCTATTTCAACCGCATCGCCTGTACCATCCACCCTTCTTGTACATCAGCAAAGTTTAATTTTAATTGCCACCAGCTTTGCTTCTGTTTTCGAATCTTCTAGTCCAGAAGTTGAAGATCCTTTGGAAAAAGTATATTCCTACACTCCTATTCATACTATACAGTCCGACTTCAGCCCAACCCTCTCGCTTTCATGTCATGCTATGGACCCATCACACACGCAGACCTTTATGCTGTCAACAAGTTAATCGGTCTATCCATCGAATGCTATGCCACGCTCGAAGCATTTCCCCGGCTCGACGTGGGATAGAGAGCTAAGACCTGTGTAGTGTCACAAAACACTGTAACACGCCTAATGGCAGCCCATTAAGACTGAAGACTGAAAAAGCATATCTTCAAGATAAGCAGATCTTCAAATGAGATTAGAGACATGACCTCGGATTTGAATCGGCGCTCACACTTGTCTTTGAGTGTTTCATGGCCGAAGTTGTTTGGAGAGTCGTTTCGCTTCTGATGGACTACCGTGACCCGGCTGGCCGCTGTGTGAATATCGTAGTGGCCGAGCCGACTGCTTGGATGAAGATGATCTTGGATCCTGTCCATTTGGTGCGCTAGATGGTTCTCGATGTGGTCGAGTTGGTAGCTTGGAGGAAGATTTGATTTCTTGCCGAGTTGGCTGGCCATTGACTGGTTCTCGACGAGATCTATTTGAAAGTTGAGATGGAGATAGTTGAGCTTCTTCGGGAGTATTGTGGCGTGGACGGGAATTGGGTGCTGCAATGAGAGCTTGTAGTTTGGAAACAATAGCGAGGACTGCAACAATTACCTTGAAGCATTCTAGAATCTGCCTCCATATTGAATTTCTGCATTAGAGTAGTATAATGCTTCACTTGCGACTGCATTTGAGAGGCACGAGCTAGATTGCCTTGAGAAACGGCCCACTTTCTTTCCTCCTTGCAACGTCGGCGTTCGCTGTCTGCCAACGCCGCACGTGTTCTCAGAGTTTTGACTTCAATTTCCACAGGCGACAACGAAGCGCTAGGCCCAATCATGTCCGAATGTGAGCCTACTGACGTGATATCAGAGAGCGTGTGCACAGTCTCGCGGAATGCACGATGTCTGGCATCATTTCCATCCCCGTCCATACCCTTGTGAAACTGCACTACGCGGTCTCGTCGCATCGCGTGGCCATCCGGAACTATGGATGATTTCTTTCTTCGCCGCTCGGAATCATCCTGGGACTGACCAAAGAACTGTGAAAGACACTCCGTACATACTACGCCCAGCGCAATACCGAGAAGAGTAGTCACGGTCCTGGTGATGTCGTTGATGAAGTTAAACTCGAGAAAGAGTTTGGCAGTAATAGCGAAGGCTACAAGGATCGCTAGGGCGGTAATTCTAGAAGCATAGTGTAGACCAACTCCTTGCCAGACGCCAATTAAGACGAGGTCTCTGACAGTGGCTTCTCCTGAGCGCGTGAAGTAGTCCAATGCTATGCGAGCCCCAAGTCCAACGAAGAGCGCGGGAGCAGGTGAAAGAGACATGTGGGATCGTCTCATATCAACATGTTTTAGGAAAGATGAGTTGCATGCAGGGTCTCCGCCACACCCACGTTGATTGTAACATAAATATGGTCAAATAGACACGTTCTCAAAAAGGACACTTTTTTCGGAACCTTTAGAAATGGGAAAACACTAACTTGGTATTACAGATACAATCGTGGAACATAGTAATACAAGGTGATTCAAAAAAAATAGATCACAGAGTTTCCGAGTCGATATAGTTGGCCATTGGATCTTCGGCCATCCGACGGGTCATACGGTAAGCCTCTGGAAAGATGAGTAATTAGGGACACAAATAAAGGTGCAGTGGGGAGTGGCACGTACCCAATTCCTCTTCCGTTACATCATGGCTAGATGACTCTAATGCACCTCTTCTCTTTTTCCCTGTCCTACCGTTAGAATCTTCGCCCAGTTTTCTCTTTTTCTCTTCAAGTAGTGCCTGAGTCAAACGATCCTTGTCAAGTTTGACATCTCCTTCCCCAACTCTCTTTTTTGAGTAATTTTGTTCACTGTGCGAAACAGAATCATCCTCTTTGTTTGTAAGAGGTCCATTAGAAGAAATCGGCATAGATTGGCTAGTTGAGGCAGACGTTAGCAGGTGTTGGGCACTGGAAGCTTGGGCTGCTTCAATACCAGCCGATCCTGAACAGTAGGATAGATGGACAATAGAATGGCAACATGCATATCCCCACGTTGCCGTTGACGGGTCGTACCATGACCCCCAGATAGCTGTGTGGTTATTAACAAATACTGAGGCTGTGGTCAGCTAGGAAGAGAGGTATTACAACGGCAAACTCACCATCCTCAGGATACTTCGACCTTGTCTTAGCCTTTTCGCGGCCTTTAATCACTTGACCAGTCCGAGAATATTCTACATAGTTCTCTGTTTGCCCCTGTATGAGCTCTTTGGGAGCTGATTCCAAGTATTGAGCTCCCCCATATTTCGCCAGAATACTGATTTTCGATATATCCTTCAGCTCTTCCTTCTTTTGCTTGAATTCTTGATGCAAGAGTTCGCCTTGTGTAGGATTGGCATTCAAATGGACATCATTGCCTCGTGCAGCTGCTTGCCAGGCAAACAGCTGTAATTTTTGAACCTCCGGTGCTTCGCCAGAGTAACGAAAGAAATTGTCGCCCGCAAATCGTGCCTGGCCAAAAATGCGTCAATTAGCTCAAATCGAAAAGAGCCGTGGCGTACTTCTTCAGGTGGTATATTTCTGTTGGGTGCATCACGCATAGATCGAGTTTTTGGATCGTAGTACGCGCTGTCTGGGTCCAAATTTATCAGATACTTCGCGGTATCTTCTCGAATTCGAAGATTTCGGACTGTTATCCGTGTCTTTGCATCAAGCTTTTGTCCGACTGCGTCAGCCGCATCCGCATATTTGTCTTCATCGGCATCCTCCTCGTCACTGGAACCAAAATCAGCGTCTCGTTCTTTCCCATCACCCTTTCCAGCTTTTGCAACCTTCCGCACAGCAGCTAGATCTGTTGTTGTCTGGTTGTCAATCTCCTCCTCTCTAAGCTTTTGCCGAGCCGCGTCGACTGCAGCATACTCTTCATAAATTGCTTTATGCTCTGCAGGATCGTATCCATTCCATCGGTCTCGTTTGGCAGCATAGCCTACACCAATCTCCTGCACAACTTCATCTGCCTGTATATTGTCGTTCGTGTATTTGGCTCCCTTCTTTCGTGGTCGTTCCAGGCAATCTACCCTTTTGTGAGTCATTGCTCCGCAATTCTCGCAAGCACCCTTGCGGTATTTCTTGGCTGCAGGACCAGCTTTCGCTCCTCGGTCGTACCACTCGTTGAGCTTGTTTGCGGAGTCGTCACTGTCTTGTCGACGTTGATGGCTGAGGGAGGGAGCACCAGTGTCGAGATACCACGGGGCCTGGGAGATGTACTCTGATAGAATCTCAGTGGGATTGCACGAGGAAGCTCATGGAAAGAGATACATACGAGGAATATGAGGGTTGATAGGTTTACCCTCTTCATCCAGTGCAGCAGGTGCGGTACCAGCCTTTCGGGCAGCATCCAGATCTTTTTGACGACGGAATTCTTCCCGTGATAATTTTCCGATGGCTGCTCAAAAATTCAGCGTGATTGCTACATTGGAGCGTTTTCCGTAACGTACCAGACGCTGAAGCCATTGATGTATCAGGAACTCGATAAAACGAGCTCCAATATTGAGGGGTATGTGACGGTTTATTTGGCAATCAGGTGACTCATAAGCAACGCATATCGAATAAACAACGCGTGTCTCAAATCGGTTAATCTCCCGGCCGTCGCCCGACTCAATCACATCTACCTAGACCGTGACAAATTCAATTTCAGCCCCAAGAAATCAATGCCCTTTGAGCAGTGTCAGAATCCTTCCGAGACCTTGATACAAGAAACATACTTTATCTCTCCCATCGGCGAAGTCTTGCCACAAGCCTGAACAGATGGTCAACATCTTTTGCTTCAGAGAGTCTCTGTTTCCCTTCATCGTCATCCAAGGCCATGAGTTCTCTCCATTTATCGAGTTCCGGAAACTCTACATTGATGGCGCGTACGATATTCGACAGATACTCCAAGTCTGATGCAAGCTGCGCTGCACCCACTGGGGACAAAGAAGGTATACTGGGCAATATCGTCATAGTTAGGTGTTCGAGAAGGGAATGTCCGAGAGAAGAAAGCCACGTAGAGGACACAGTATCTGGGTCCAAAAGGGAGCCCTTGGTCGCAGATAGAGAGGAACGTCGCATATGCGTGGGTTGAACAAAAGCCTCAGATGAAATCGGCTCGGTGAGTCCCTTGACTGTATCGGTATCAATATGGGGTAGTGTGTGAAGCGAGAATGCCAGAGCGTCGTCATCTGCATAGACTTCAAATAAGCGCGGGAGGTTTAGCAAACCCTCTGCAACTCTTTGCACAGTGTCACTCGGTGAAAGGGAGAAGTTCGGCATCTGAAGATCATTTGCTGTCCTTGTATGTTTGGCCTTTGGGTCACCTGGAGCGTTCCATAGCGGCAGCGAAGCATATGTCGCAAGGTGCTTGCGTAAAGGCGATAGGATAGTGCCTTGCAGAGCGACCTGGCATGAATTTGCGAATGTGAACACAGCTTTCCGTCCCTTAACCAGCAGAGGTGCTGGAGGACCAGCTGGGACTGGGATATGTCGTGAGGAATGCAGAGTGGACTCGCGAGACTGTGCATCTGCCTCGACACTGGTCAGCAGAGCATGCAGTTCTGCAGAGTTGAGCGCTGATTGTTCCAAAAGTTCACTTTGACCTCTGGAGGGTGCAATTGAGGGATTAGACAAATCACCACGAGCCAAACGGAAGCGTATCGCAGTCTGTACTAGACTAGAACGCAACTTTGCTTCGAATGCTAGTAGACGTTCATAGACCGCCCGAGCAGAAGATAGCAGATGCAGCGATAGCTGGAAATCAGACCAGTCCTGTGAAGAGTAGTCCATGTCTGAAAAGTCGTCGCCAGAACTTGGATACTTCGATTGAGACGTTGAATTCCGTGTCTCCAAGCGCACGTCTGCAGTCCAGACGTCAATAGATGATTGGAAGAATTTATCCAAGGCAAGTACAAGGCCAACAGATCCATATCCATGTGTAAAGGCAACACAACGCGTCAAACTTTCTTCTGCAACGACAGTAACATCTACAGCTCTTTCTCGTAGTCGGCGGGCTCGATCAGCGTCTGGTATCTTCTCGTCACTTGAGAGAATTTTTTGAAGAGCGCCTTCCAACATACGCCTTTCCATTGAACCATAGTCAGTTTGGAAATCAAGGAAAGGTTGAAACAGCTCCTGGTACCATTCCATCCCATCTGATAGTAGGGTTTTTGAGGGTGCTGAAGGTAGGTGGACCCCTGCCCGCCAAGAAATGGACATGCGCATCGATCGCCGTCGTGCATGTGATCGAAGGGGAGCGTCATGAGCAGTTTCACTCAGTACAGAAGGCGATAGTGCATGACTCATACTTTCAACGACCTTTTCAACACTTGCAGCAAACTCTTCCGTGGCCCGTAACGCGATGATAAGTTGGGGCAATGTCGCTTCTCCATAGTGAGAAGAGAGAGAAGAGAGTCTTTGAGGGAAGGTAGGTTGGAGGGAAGAGAGGGTTGAAGATATAAATGCTGACAATGTAAGCATTGGATCAGGGAAAATTGCTGATATTGAGACGCGCTCCGAGTTGAGGAGTGACAAAAATGCTGTATAAAACCTTGATAGGAACTCGGTGAAAGGTTCAGAAGGCGCGGGTGAGGAAGGTGAATCGCAGTCGGTTAGTGAGACGTCGTTCCATAGAGAAACAATGGATCCACGACGTGATGCATTGTAATAATTTCGGAATTCTGACTCCCTCTGGATATGACAGAATATAGAAAAGTAATTCCGACATAAAGTAACATCCTGGGAGTTGATAGATGCGACCAAAGCAGAGCTAAGTGAAGCCTCGAGCTGATTTTGGAGGTTGATCATCAACGTACGCCGTGGCTCGTACTCAGGTGTGTTTTGAAATACAATCATGCTCCGACTGGCTTCAGACAACCTCTCTGCAGCCTTGGCATAATTACGCTCTCCCAACAACGAAGTGACTTCGAGTTCTAGGGAACTCCAGCTCTCAGCCTCCTTCAGAGCATCTCTAGTTGCTTCCATCCTCTTTTTGATCATGTCTAGATGACGTATGTGCCCTAGAGCGGTGCTTGTCGAATCCGGGACAGCGTCCTTAGACTTCTGCAAAACCTGTTCCAGCGATCCTTGCAAGGTAATGGCGCTGTCCTTCATGAAATGAAGATCATACGTGAGACGTGGAACTCCACGAGACACCTCATCAATGGTGCGCTCAAGTTCAGAAGAGGTGTCTTCACAGACCATGTCCAGGGTAGCTAGGAGTTTAGCGATGCGCTCGTCGAGGTCGGTCAACTCTGTTGGAGCAGGGCTGTTCGCCTCGTCGTCTTCCTCCGACGTGTCCAGTACGTCGTTGATCCACGAGACAACATCGCTGTACTGTTCTAGAGAACTAAGAGCCTCAGATGTAGAGAGGGGCAGCGTCATGAGCGTTGAGCAAGTTTCTTCCCAAGGCTATTTACCCACGTTCTGATGATCTCTGATACCATGACTTCCCAGGTACGACATGTCAAAGTACTCATTTCATCTTAGAATAAGTATTAATACTAGAGTAGGTTACATGATAACTATGAAAAACCAATCAATATCCCAATACGTATTTTGGGAGTTGCCTGACTTTGACATTGGAATCAGAGGCGTCTCCCATGTGCCTCCAACAAGATGCGCACAAAAGACACGGACTTTCCCCCAATCTGATGTCTCCAACAACTGAGAGCGCGGCAGGTACTTTAGTACATGCTCGACAAAGGTCGAGGAGAGACGGCGTGATCTGCAGAGTGAGTGGATAGCCTGATGGCCGATCGGAGGCATGTTGGAGCCTTGAAGCTCATATGTCAAAGGGTGTTTGAACCACAAAAGAGAGAGATAGACACCTTATTTGGTCGATAACTAGGAAGTGCTCACAGTTACCCTTATGAAGCAGCCAGTATGGTTGATTGACTTGAAGCCTTAGAGAGGACAGAGGAGTATCAAAAATGGTCGTTGTAGCCTTGTTGAAGTCGGGTCCATTTTTAGAGATAGTTTGTAGGTGATTCAAGAGTTTCCTGACCAACTTCAGTTGCATCGGTAGATTTTGAGGTAAACAACATACTGAGCATAGTCATCTTCACAATGACCGTCACCGTAAACAGTGTTCCCAATGCAGATCACACAACCTTCATCCTCTCTGTGTTCCTGAAAATCACCATTGTGTGCATCGTTGGCGACGATCTCGTTAGATATGCACGGTATGACCCGATAAAGATCTCCAAGTGTTTGCGAAGAGAGGAGGGCATGTTGAGAAGAACGATTGATGTATCCAGAACTCCAAGTGGACCTGATGAAGACCGTTAGGGTAACGATTGCATTGTTATCTTTTGATAGATGTGCAGAGGGTTCAGACGCCGATTTCTGCGAAGGTGTAAGGCATATAAATCAGATACAGTATCATACGCACCACTTGAGTGAGAACATTCTGATCAGCGATTCGGGAGTATCGAATAAACGTGGAGGAATCTGACGAGAGGCTTGTTGAGATGAGAAACAATCACCTGTGACCGTCACTTTACACACTTCCAACAGCTAAGCTTCACGGCTCCAAGATGATCTTGCAGTGCCACAATGTCAGATGGAAGATCCAAAGAATCTTGGAGCTGGGCTTTTCGCTTCGTTCTAGCGGCTTTAATGGTAGAATTAAGGGCCGTGAGAAGTTGATCATGGTTATTGGAAAGGTAGGCCGAGAGACGAGGGCTGTTCCATGTTTTGGACAAGTCGTCGCGGATGTCAGATACATCACATTCATCTGCTACTGACAAAGGCTCTCCAGTGTTGTCTTCTTCAATGGGAATAGCAGTCGCAGCTTGTATGAAAGCAGGTATATCAATGGGCTCGGAAGGAGGACCAAAAAGTGACTCAATGGTGGCATTCATGAGGCTTATGTAAGTAAGTACTGCCCTTGAAATGTAAAGGCGGGGTAGGGGCATCGCAGCGATGTCGACAGCAACGCGAAACTCAATTGTTATACACGTTACAAAGAGTAATTTACATATCGCCCATCATTAGTTGGCTCATAGGAAGGCCCTACAACATGAGCAGATGTGGAGAAACGAGAAGGACAAGATGGGACAAGTCCGACGTGAAGCCGACCAAGGGAGACCTTGTTGAGGCAAGGTCATTCTGAACAATGAGCGCTTGATTTGATTCAAGGGACCTCCGCTTCGCAATCACGATTATATGCTACTAAACGAGATTGGATTGAAATCGGTCAAGTGCTCGCAAGTCAAACAGATTAATGTACAGCGATCATATAAGTTACAGATGAGTACTCGACCAATGGACGCGAATTACTTTTTCGCTTTCTTCGCCTTCGTACTTGACTCAGCATTGTTGTCACCCTAGATGATAGTTCATGCTGAGAGCAGCTCATCGGAATCCATGACATCGAAACCTACCTTCCGTTTCGCGCTTTTCCCTTTAGTATCTCCCTTTCCCTTCACGTCTTTCTTTGAATCTGATTTCTCCTTCGGCTTCACTGAGAAGAAGCCGTCGAGCCGACCCTGCTGCTTACTATTTAAAGACTTTTGCAGCTTTTCCGCACCTTTGCGCACTCGCTCTTCGCTAGACACGAAACACATCAACATAGATTGAGCAGACGAATGAGGAACATCATACTTGAACCCCTTTTCAGTGACTAAGAACTGCACGAGTCCCTCAACGTCAGGGTTCTTCCACTCAAGCTGTATCCAGCCATTCAGCCACATTCAGGAACGCAGGATAAAAGAGACCCACCTCGACCTGATCCGCAGGCAATACGTCAGGCTTCAAGAACAGTTCCTTCGCCTGCTCCCAAGACCAATCCTCCGGTATCTTCACACCACCCTTGCCTTTTCCTTTAGTCGATTTCTTCTTAGGCTTAGCCTTGACCGATTCTTCCTCGACGCTCGAGTTGTCAGGCTGTTCGACGTCTGATGTAGCCGCGGGTTCTTCCTCTAATTCTTCCTCTGACTTAACGGCAGCTGCTTTCTCCGCCTCCCTATTTTTGTCAAAGTGAGTAAGGAAGGCGGGAGGCAGGGCGAAAAGTACCTTTCACGTAGATATGCAACGACACCTTTGAGGTCCTTGTACTCCCTAATGAGCTTGAGTGCTGTCTTAGGACCAATGCCTTTGATAGGCTCAAGGTAATCACATCCGAGGAGGATGCATAGGTCGATAAACTGGTTACCATTGTTGTCAAATGAACACTAAGCAGCACAAAATAGAGCAAACCTGACTCATGTCCATTTTTAGACCGTCGAGCGCAGCTTGTAGGTTAATCTCACTTATGGGCTGTTTTTTGGCCTCTGAAAAGGTAAGATGGCGGAAGAGAATTGGCGCAGCGAAGGTCAGGGTGTCCATATCTTCTGAGCCTGCAGCATAGACCTGCAAACGCGTTAAATAAATCAGTGGACGCAAATAATCACCCTACCTTGCCTCCCCGGGCGAGTTCCGCACACTGGGCTTCAGCTTCCGACGGAGCCTCCGAAAGACTGAGATATAGCCATGTATGAAGATGGCGGTATGCGTACCACAATGACAGGTATACCCATGAGCTTGAGCAGTTTCCGACACTCTTCATTGTGTTCTTTTGTCACTTTCACAGTTCGACGCGAAAACCTGTCGATATCCTCAGTAGTGCCAGTCTCCTTGGCCTCTTCTCCCTCCTCCTTAGCCTCTTCTCGCCTCTCAAATCGTTTGGATAACTAAAAGACGCGTCTATTTGACGTATTTAGACTAAAAACGGAAACACAAACCACTCCTTTCTTCATCTCGGGTGGCTTCCCGTCAAACACGTACGCTGGCTTGATTCCATTCTCAGCGATACGGATAGTCCTATAGAAGAAGCCCATAAGGTGACTCGTCGTCTCGCCTGCATCATTGGTGAGCATCTCGCCGTCCTTTTGTCGAACAGCAATTAAGAATTGGTATATTGACATAGAAGCGTCTATGGCGACTTTGCGACCAAAGAGGGTCTTGATGTCGTGTTCTTTGATTGCGGCCGGTGCTAGCTCAGAAATAAGTCCGGTGAGGCCTTTTATACCCATGCTGCAGGAAAAGTGGTGGAAGTCGTTCACAAAAAGACGCGCGACGTCACAGGATTTCCGAAAAAGGAATTCAGTTGTAGTTTCAATGTCTCAGATATGATCTTGTATATAACTTGACCACAGAATGAACTCTCCCAACCACGATGCCTCTTCTTTCCAGACTCCTTCCACTCTTTCTTCTTGCACGCCCAGCCCTCACTCTTTTCGTGCGTGTTCTTCCCTTTCACCGCGAATCGCTCAACTCTTGCTATCTAGGGTTACAACTTCGATCATCAAAACCACATTCAGTGCTTTATCCTTGGCGTACCTTTCTCGGACCCCCACACATCACGCGATCGACTCAGGAGAGACTACACTCACTGCAGAAAGGATGTTAACCGCCGCGTCCTGGATTACCTTTTGACACAATGCATCCTTTATGAGGAAGGAAAATACAACGATGTCTGCAGTGAACAGGTCACGCGTTTTCCAAACCATATCCTCGCGTTTTCCAGCAACGTTGTCGAGACCCGAGGTCCATTGAGCCTCGAAACTCTTCTAGAATGTAACGAATATGACAATGAACCTTATGGTGACCACCTACAGGGCGGCCGTTCGAGGTCTCAAGGTCGTAGTCGCTCGCGTTCCCGCTATGGTGTCCATGACGGTGATTGGGAGCAACGCCATGGTCATCGACACGGAAGCATGTCTCGGTCCAGAAGCCGGGGTAAATCTAGAAGTCGCGGGAGGTCTAGGAACCGTGGTAGATCACGTTTTCGAGACAACCACGATACGAGTACAGAGAGATCACGTAGCAGCAGCTACAGACCTTTCCATCGCGGTCATCATTGGTCCCATGATCAAGGTCAACATGGACGTTTCCATCACCACCATTATCCAGAGGATGGTAGAGGTGACGGTAACTCTGGTGGACGTGGTGGAGATGGAGGTGACGGTGGCGATGGCGGTGATGCAGGAAACGGCGTTGACGGGGGAAACAGTGGGTATGGAGGAGGTGGAGGTCGCGGAGGAAACGGCGGTGATGCAGGAAGCGGTGGCGATGGCGGAAATGGTGGTGATGGCGGAAATGGTGGGCGTGGTGGAAACGGTGGAGATGATATGAGCGAGGCTCCATGCTATGGAGAAGATTGTCGTTATGAAGGTCATGGCAGGAATGGCGGGAATGGTGGGAATGGTGGGAATGGCGGGAATGGCGGGAATGGCGGGAATAGCAATGGTGGAAACGGCGGGGATGGTGGAAATGGTGGAAATGGTGGAAACGGCGGGGATGGTGGAAATGGTGGAAATGGCGGGAATGGTGGGGATGGTGGAAATGGAGGTTCTGACGCAGAGCACGAAGAACATGAAGATAGACGGAAAGATCACGAACACAATCCTGGCTTCTCCAATGACGATAGTAACGAAGTAATCGGTGGACAAGGTGGAGATGGAGGAAAAGGAGGCGATGGTGGAGATGGAGGTGATGATGATCGTCGCCATAGGCATGACCTTCAGGCAGAGGAAGATCACAACAGTGGAGGGCATGGAGGTGAAGGAGGGGATGGCGGAGACGGGGGGACTGGAGGTGATGAAGGAAACGTTCACCATGGTAAGGATGGACACGACCACTGGCATCATCACGGTCACGGGCAAGATGCCAAAGGTGGGGACGAAGGTAGCGGTGGTAATGGAGGTGATAGGGACTATAGTTGTAGTTCGAAATGGCACAAACTTTGTGCAGCAGAAAGTGGGACGGGCGGTGACGCAGGACGAGGGGGGGACGGTGGGGACGGTGGGGACAGCGGAGCAGGGGGTAAAGGTGGTGATGGTGGTGACGGCGGAAATGGCGGGGACAATGGATATGGCGCTCGCTACGGCGAATTTGTGTTGCATGCAGGGCATGGCGGTAGAGGTGGGAATGGTGGAAGCGGAGGGAATGGTGGAAGCGGAGGGAATGGTGGAAGCGGAGGTAATAGTGGAGCTAGTAGAGAGGGAGACAAAATTACGCAGGAGCGCAAAAGAGAGCATCAAGAGAACAGAATCCACAGACGTGAAGATCGAAGGGAAGATGGGGACTGGTATGAGGATAGTCGATACGATCTGCATTGTGTGGGAGATAAATGTGAAGGAGGGCAAAGGTGCGATGAGGATGTTTGCATTGACGAAGGCCACCTTTGGTCACCCCGAGCCGTACATGATGGACCGGGCGGGCATGGTGGAAGCGGCGGAAAGGGAGCTTATGCAGGTCCCTTCGTGCCAAGTGGTTATGGTGGACCTGGAGGCCCAGGCGGTTTCAGCGGAGGTGGCGAAAATAGAAATCGTCACCCAGGACATCCAGGTTTTCCTGGTCACCCTGGTAAACCTGGAAAGCCACCAATGCTGAACGATGCAGGTGATAGATAATGTTTCGCTACAAAACCCAAGATCAAGTATACACCATTTCCGTTACAGTAAACCTGTTCATAGCCCTATTCTACATACCTAACATTTAAAAAGATGAGTGTCCTAGCCTCGCCCCAGGGAAATTCCGAAATCAAACTGTTTATAAACATAATCGATTATAACGCTTAAACCTTTCCAATATCCATCCATGGCCAGCTGTGCAGGATAATCATAATCTCAGTATTGATTCCTCAGATAGGAAGCTGTACATACTCGCTCATCTGAGGTTGTTGTAACCATAGCATGGCGACATCGCTGACGTCCATATTGGCCTCTTCATAAGATGACATTAGCGACCACTGTAAATTACCTTGATTGAAGAATGTTAGCCTGGTATTGCTGAATTACGCGTCGTGCGTCATCACATACCGTCAGACAAGTAGGAAGGCGGAATATTTCCGAATGGACTGGAAAATGTTGCCAAGTCATATTGAATGTTGTTTGGGGCTTCGATTCCATCATTGTTCCACCGATCCGCTGTTGAGGCATTGGTCCCGCCTGTATCTGATACTGCTTGATGATTTGATGCCCAGTATTGTGGCTGAGAGGAAGTAAAGTCCCAGGGAGCTTTGGTGGTATCCTTGGCAGGGCAGTTGTAGATAGGTAGCTGTGAAGAGGACATTGACCGAGCGTCAGGTGACACAGAATAATTACGGGCGTCGCTCATGTCGTTCTTGTTGATGTTTGGCTGGACCGACAGAGTATAAGAGGCGATTTTTCGTATGACATCACTATGCGGAGGAATGAGAAATGCATATAGGTACAGGAGAATGTGGCTACTGACCAGAAACGGCCAGCTGTTGTCCATCTACAACAGTGTCAGCATGTTCAGACTACATATAATTCAGATATGACAATCACCTCGATTCTAACGGCCTCAATACAGCTATGCAGTCCTGGATGTTCTTCAAATCCTCGTTGTTGGAATCTCTCGAAGTACTTGACGATTTCAAACTTGACCAGTAGTTGAGCAAAAGCACGATGCCAGAGATAAAGACGGCATGCTTGTAATCAACATAAGTTCAGTCATAGGCCAGTATTTCTAGGACGAACTTGAACTTGCGGAAACGGTAGAAACTCCCCCTGCTCTGAGTGAGTTCTCAGTATGCGAAGACAGGAACGAGCTGCGTTAGTGCAAATCGCCAATGACGGGAAAGGTAACGGAGATGGATTCTTTGGCAAAGGTATGAATGACCGATGAACTAGGATCCGAATGTGATAATAACAAGCATGTAGCATGGCCGATTGCGCGTAGAAGATATTTCCTGGTGTGCAAGAAGTCCATTTGACTAATTGAAATAAGCAAATACTATAATGTGGGGGAAATTAGAGCGTACGATGGCCAGGAATATCTTCAAACCACTGATTTAATTCAGAGTCAAGACGTGAAACAACCTCTTCGTCACTTTCAGGGCTACGAGACCGTTTACGATTGATGGAGTACTGCCATTGTGGTGATGAGGGTACCTTCAACAGTCGCAATGCTCAGAACTCACCAAGGTCCGTTGAGCGTACTCCAAGATATCCATCAATTTTATGTATGTAATGAAGGCTTGCCTGGTGGTTGCTGGAAGTTATGTGTGGGATCTGATACTTCCCAATACTCATCATCACAATCAACGGGCAAGTCCAAGTCGAAACTAATGATGACAAAAGTGAGTTGACACCGCCGATGCACAAGCATGATCACTGGCTTACTCAACAGAGACTGTGGCTCGTGGACGACCGAGGAAAGAGCACACTATAGCGTCGAAGCAGACCAAGACCCAAAAGCATCTTTTCCAAAGTTCGCTTTCGACTGGCTGTTTCTCCTTAAATCTCTTACGATGGGCGCCTACATCTTGAACAAATCGTATACCGATCCCTAGCATGACCCAACAAGCTTCAGGTTGGGATGTACCATGTGTATAAAGAATGCCAAGCTGGTAGATGTCACTTGAGATTCAAGGGCAGCAGATAGATATTGACGTACACAAATCGATTGTACACTGTACAACGAGGGAATTCGAGCAGTAGATCTCCAACACTGACGGATCTGGGAGTACCATTTCCAGCCAGCAGTCAGGTCCGACTCGATGCCTTCGAGGAAAACCTTCCGATTGTCAGTGTACCTTGATGCGACAGCACATACACCAAGAACTGTGGAACCGAAGTGAGGGTCTGTATAATGCAACCCATCTCTCAAAGCCTTCTCGAATGACGGTCGATGTAGGAGTGGGAATTGCGAGTTAACGCGTTCGAAATACAGGCCGGCCAATTCATGTAGTAGTTCCACGTCTGGAAACTCGTGAATCACAGTCTTTTCTTCTGATATCTCCTCCCACTATGGGCATGTAAATCAAAGGGATATAATCCAGTATATCGCTCACAGGGTGTATTGTCCAGAATTGGGGCCTGCGAAAACCCAGGTTGTCGTCGGCTTTTGGAACTTGGTTCTTCTCTTTTCCTACTTGTAAGGCAACTCCAAGCAGCGACATACTGCTACCAGACCCAAAATGTCGGTCTTCTGAACTTGAGATGGTCAACCTTTTTAGCTGGTTGGAAAGATGTATTGTGTCGCCAGAGGTCGAGGGACTCTCCGAAATAAAAGGAGGCAGATCCTCTACCGTGATCCTTGCAGGACTCGAAGAGGATTCCCGTGAAGATGGTGTTTTCCCACTGTCTTGTCTGAGAATAGAGATCTCTTGCTCCAGTTCGCGTATGTGCCGAGAGAGGGCAGCAAAGGCGCGGTGAGTATTCAAGTCGCGAGATGATGACAATAAGACCATGGGCTCGACGAGAGGATGTAAAGCTGTAGAGACCGTCGGCCGAGACCCAGAAGAAAATGGTCTGTTGGACAAATTTTCGTCCTTTGATAAGGAGGGAATACTATAAGGGGCAGAACGTCTCTGTGTATCGTTATTTCCTAAGTAATGAGGTAACGGTCATATCTGCGACGACGTACACGAATATTATGGTGCGTGCATTCAGCATTGAAAGCAATACAGTTGGAACATCGATTGTTAGGCATATTTGCGGAATCGCCTGCAAAGGTAATTAGTGATGACCAGACACAAAGCAACGCATTACTACATCGAACTAGAAGAAGACGTTAGTCTTGTCAGCAGGTGAGTCAAGACATAATGGTACTTTTCTTGTGCTTGCATATATCACAAGCTCCCTGGAGCCTACGCCGCTTGTACACTATAGTTTGAGGGGCTTGTTCTGACTCCATGATCGTCGCAAATAAGGAGGTTAAAAAAGTGCTCGAGCCGTAGAAACATCTTGTTTCGGCCCGACTCCGCAGCGAACTTATGTCATGATTGACCACAGATGAGGGTGAAGTACAACCATACACACAAGACAATAACGCGTCCTCACGTGCCACACTTTTATCCAGCGACCGCCATTCCTTGCTACGATGGCTACACATTTGTCCGTCCTCCCCGTCGGTAAGATCGGGTTCTAGTGTATTACCTCATGCTCAGACAATTTTATCTGCTCAGATATATTACATGCACTTTCCACTACCTTGGAACCAACGAACGCGTCTAACAATGAGAGGTTATCATTTCTCCGCCTACCCCATCCTCGAACTGGTGAAGGTTGAGACACTAGAGATATGAACTTGCTTCTTATGCAAACGTGTCCAGGCATTCCTTGTTTGTTTTTGCCCTCACATGAGAAGATGTCAAACAAGAGTAAGATTCTAGAGGTTCAGGCAGTATCGCCACCAGATTCACGGTCCTGGTTTCTTGGAGAAGAGGTAATTGCTGGTAATTATGCCCAGGCCTATGTGACGTACCAGTCCTAACGCTTTCAAGACGGGAACCTTCTGATCGTGACTCCCATTGATCCTGCATTCCTTCTCCTTCCAATATTACAAGCCGTGCAGCCCGTAAATTTCGCACTCCCTGATTATTACAGCTCTTTGCTAAGGTAAACGACAGGCAGATGGTTCAACAGGCACCTTCCGACAGGCCGACGACATTTTTGAAGAGGCAGCTACCAAACTCCGAACGTCCGTAGAATCTGACGACGGTCCAGCCCTTCACAAAGACATCATACGTTTTGGATCTTTACAGTGCACAAAGAATGCGTTAAAAAATGTCTGTGATGTCAAAGAAATAACGCCCGAAATAGTTGTCTACCGGATGTCACAAACGAGGATTTTGGACTACCTTCGTTCCAAGGTTACACGCATTTCCGCACCTGAAGTTTTAGGGATATCAAGATCAACTATACGGGATTTGGCGAAGGATGGATTAATGGAAGATGGAAAAGAAGCCCTCCTTCAAGGTATGATCTTGTTTAGAGCCTAATATTCACAATGCTTGTATTCATTACTCATTTGAGCTGGCCGTTTACGAGCTGCATGTGATCTGCTTGGCCAGTACCTCTCGCCAGAACTTCGTGGCCTATTGATGAAATCATATGAGTGAGTTACTTGCTATACATCATACGGGGCATAATGATACGTGACTACAAGTTTCACTGCACTTGACGCGCATCTCAAAGCAGCAATGGACGAGGCTGCAGCAGCAGCAACAGTCAGTACTAAAGGCGGGAAGAAGACAAAGAGTCAACTTGCGACAGGAGAAGATAAGAAAAGGAAGCCTGCAAAAGGATCGCACGGTGTGGAGAAGCTGAAGAAAGTCAATGTAAATGGCATGGCGAAGTTATCGACCTTCTTTAAGAAGAAAGAATAGTTCAGACTCCGCATGCAGTGACGTTTATGTAGCCTCTCTTCTGTCATCCAACTTCGGACTTGCATTTCGTGTTTTCTCTGTGTTTTGCTTCTCTTATCTTGCTCTCTGGTTTTCTTATGGCAGTTAATGAAAAGACGTATGTGGAAAAGGCCATTCAGACCCTCCAGGTCGACAAGCCTGTACCAAACCCATCTCTGTATCATGACCAGGACTTCAGACCAAATCACGACGACGAAAAGACCTCTGCCGCTATTCACACTGATGAAGAGAGTACTCCAGTTGACGCCGCATATAGCTACTCGGAGTCTTTGTGTTTGTCTCAGAGTCCGGACTCAGCTTCTTCCAACCAACCGAAGCCTTATCGCGCACCCAAACCAGCCCAGTTACCCCGAAACCGCCCAAATCGAGTGCAAAACCAAGGAAAACGCGTCGTTTCTCTTCCTGAGTCGGCTCAATTGAAGAGCTCGTCTGACAATCTGCGTATACCTGCTGACGATGGACCCTCACTTCGCGTGGTATCCCTGCCAGGTCCTGAGCTGAGAAACAATCCAAGCATGAGATCACCTAGCTCGACGCAAGATGACTTGTCGTCCACTGTGGAATATCTGGATTCGTCACTTGACACGTCCTATCGTTCAGGAACAGGATCTATGCACCCCGACTCTCGTGGTTTTCCGCCATCTGATATGCCCATGACGCCGTCTCCTCCCTCATCACCTGAATCGGTCCTTGTTGTTGGTAACGAATCGCGCGTTTCTAAGACTTTTCTCCGTCAGTGCAACATGTCCTCTGGCAAGACGTGTGATGCGGAAGACGAAGCAGGTGACTAAAGGTCTTGCATTGCTCGTCTGGTTCTAATTCCGTTGAATACCGCCAGGATGGATCACTTGGGCCAGCTCACCTCCGCGTCCTATTCCTGCACTTCATGGGCCGCTCTCATTACCATATGCGAGGTGTCCATCGTGAGGCTTTCAGTGCAGGACGCTCTGTTTTATATTGACTCGCTGTTTGTATAGGGGTGCGGAGGGAACCATCATTGAGGATGCTGACCTCCCCCGAATGATCTGGGGACTTGAGCTCGAGGATTCGCAGTCCAACGCGGTCTATGAGGCCAAGTCTCCGCAACTGGATACTGCGATACTTGGTTTGCAAGTATCGGGGCCGCCAAATCAAGTTCACTATGATTCTACGCGAAATGCAACTTACCAACGCTTGAAACACACGCTTGTTCCTGTCCAACCTCAACCTTTTGGGCTTGTTCCCGAATTTAGACCTCAGCAAACACATGATGTACGAGCTTGGGGCGACGCCCCGATTGATATCCACAAGCTTACTCCGTATGTGCGTAGCGTTGACCCTTTACAGCCTAAGAGAATATCCGAATCGATGCCTCCTGCTTTTATCTCTGTTCCTTCACGCCAAAGGTCTTCTCCCTCCATGACTCCTCGCATTTTCGTAGAACCCCGACCAGGATCTCAGATTACCCCGGGCCCTAGACTCTCGGCAATAGAAATCGCACAACGATACCGCGCTGAACGACAACAAACTGCTTTACCGAGTCTGCAATCTTCGTCGCCCAGTTGGTCTCCGACGGCACCTCTCGATTCTCCCGCTTTGCCGCCGTTCTCTCTAGATTCTACTTTTCCGCAACCTCAGCATGAACATGAATTTGCAACAAACTTTAATCCAAGCACCTTTCCCAGAAGAGACCTCCCCGCCACCAAAGTGGCGCACCGCGAGCTCCAAAACATCGTCAACCTGCCAAACGCAAACTACCCAGATCCAAGCTCGAGCACAAGAATGAACACCCCGGCTTCCCCACAAGACTCTGACTCTTTTGCACGACCGGCCTCGGCGATCGACATGTCTCTCATCCTCAAGCGGCTTCCTCCCCGCGCCGGCTCTCGTTCTCAGGACTCTCCCACTTTGCTACAGCAGCAACAACCAAATGCGCCTCGAACTCGGCTTTTGCAAGGACCTAGAATTCAGTCCATCCCCATGACACGCCTCATACAGCGACGACTCTCTTCCGTTGCGGAGGAGTTGGAAGACTCGGCTTGTGCGACGAGCAGCCCGCGCACACACGTGCCGTCTGTTCGAGTTGATAAAAACAACGACGCGCCTGCTGGAGGAGACACGATCAAGGCTCACATTGTCGAAACAGGAGATCAAGGCGGGGGCGTTGAACACGGAAACAAGGAAAATGCGACAGACTCGGCTAAAGGCACAGAAAAAGCGACAATCAAGAAGAAGTGGCGTTCTCGCAAGAAGATTAGTGTCCGTTCTCTCTCGAGTAAATAGGTTAGGAATCGAGGTGGGCGAGACGCCGGACTCTTTGAGATGTAAAAACCGCTGTTTCCTTCTATCATTATAATCGCGTATTCTATCTGCACTAGAGTAGAATATTACTTGGAATGACACGCCCGCTGGAGGAGACACGATCAAGGCGGGGTCGTTGAACACGGAAACAAGGAGTATGCGCCAAACTCGGCTAAAGGCACAGAAAAGGCGACAATCAAGAAGAAGTGGCGTTCTCGCAAGAAGATTAGTGTCCGTTCTCTCTCAAGTAAATAGGTTAGAAAGTGGCGTAGTTTACGTGCTCTACCCGCAAAGATACGTTTATTCACGCCGGACTCTTCCAGATGTAAAAACACTGTTTCCGTCTATCGAATATGAGTTTTCGACTTGATAAAAAAGAATGACGCGCCCCCTGGAGGAGACACGATCAAGGCGGGGGCGTTGAACACGGAAACAGGAAAATGCGCCAAACTCGGCTAAAGGCACAGAAAAAGCAACAATCAAGAACAAACGGCATTCTCGCGGGAAGATTAATGTTCGTTCTCTCTCAAGTAAATTACGAGTTGTTCATTCACGCCGGGATGGAGATCCAGCGGGGGACGAGGCGGACGGGACACGGGAAGACCGGGAGACAGAGGGAATTAAACTGAGTAGGAAAAACCACCATACGGAGGAAGACGATAGGCGAGGCGAGGACCACACACCGCGGGGCACGATAACCCGTGTACGCGAGGACTCAGGACGAACATAACACCCACACACGGCTGGGAGATGGGCCATACCACTCAAATCCGAAGAGAACCCCTACACCAGTGAACAACCTGCAGGACTTCGCGACGTGACCTCGCCACAAAACACGCCATTTCAAATTAAGCGAGGAAAGGTCTAATCCGCAAAGCTACACTACACGAACACCAGCACAAGGACAGTAGATCATAATATGGAGTAGAGTATTAGACGTACCATAGCCCTGCATAGTGGCTTGCCGGCGGTATAAGCACAATTCATTCATTCACTCATTCATTCACGCCAGACTCTTCAAGATGTAAACCGCTATTTCCTTCTATTATTAAATAATCGCGTATTCTATCTGCTTTAGAGTAGAATATTAGTTTTTTTCTGCTCGCTACACACGTATCTAGGCCTTGACGAAGAGATCGGTGAACTTGTCGACGGGAAGCTTGGACAGGGACGCAGCGTCGGAGACAGTGTCCAAGATCCTGAAATTCTGTCAGTCAACGCTTTAAAAACGCAAAGAGCGACGCACTTCTTTTGGTGAGCCTCGTCAAAGTGGTGAGAAATGTGCCTGGAAATGAGGTGAGTATGGATGCTGGTAGAGTAGGAACAAGAACCAACCTCTTAAACTTGTTGATCAACAAGGGAGTGCCCTCGGCCCTCCTGCGCTTGTGGCCGACGGGGTACTCGATCTCGACCTCGTCAAGGACGGTGCCGTCGTTGAGCTCGACGAGAAGCGCGTTTCCGATGGAGCGCTTGGAGGGCTCGTGGTACTCGGTGCTGAAGCGGGTGTCCTCGACGCAGTAGATCTTGGCACGGAGCGCATCGATGCGGGGGTCAGCGGCCGAAGCGTCAGTGCTAGGGACGAGGTGAGCGGGGGCGGAGAAGGCCCGACGGGAGACGTACTAGCTCTCCGAGGTGAGTTCGCCAAAGATGAGGGGGTAGGCAACCATGTAGTTGATCGCGTGGCTGGGGCGGGTCAGCGGGTGGAGGAGCGGCGGTGCAAGGCACTTACTCGCGGTCGGCAAAGTTGTCGAGAGGACCTTGCTTGTCGATGATCCTCTTGGCGGCTTCCTGGGTGCGGATCCTGACGCTCTTGATGTCGTCCGAGGTCTTGCCGAGCTCCTTGAGCTTGGCGTGGACGATGTGGGCGGCCTCGACGGCGGTCTGGGCGTGGAACTCGGCGGGGTAGGAGATCTTGAAGAGGACGTTCTCCATGATGTACGAGCCGTAGGGGATCTGGAACTCGAAGGGCTTGCCCTGGGGAGAGGTTAGTTGGGAAAGGAGCACATGGGGAGGCCGTTACCTTGAAGAGGACGTCGTAGAAGCCCCAGGTCTTGGCGGTGAGGACGGAGGGGAGACCCTTCTCGCCCTTCTTGACGAGGAGGGCGAGGTTGACGGCGCGCGAGTTTGCGTCACCAGCGGCCCAGGACTTGCGGGGGCCGGTGTTGGGGGCGTGGCGGTAGGTGCGGAGGGACTGGCCGTCGACCCAGGCCTGGGAGACGGCGTCGACGGTCTGGTCGCGGCTGAGGCCGAGGAGCTTGGAGACGACGGCGGTGGAGGCGACCTTGACGAGGACGACGTGGTCGAGGCCGACCTTGTTGAAGGAGTTGAGGAGGGCGAGGGAGCCCTGGATCTCGTGGGCCTTGATCATGGCCTCGAGGATGTCGCGGACGGTGAGGGACTGTCCCTGGCGGGCGAGGTGGTCGGCGACGGCGAGGATGGCGCCCAAGTTGTCGGAGGGATGGCCCCCTGATCTGGAGGTGAGCAGAGGCGGGGACGGAGACAGAAGCACTCACACTCGGCAGCGAGGAAGCAGTCGTTAAAGTCGAGCCAGCGGATGGTGGCGCCAATGTTGAACGCGCCGCGGATGGGGTCGAGCTGGTAGTTTGTGCCGGGGACGCGGGTGCCGTTGGGGACGACGGTGCCCTCGACGACGGGGCCGAGGAGCTTGGTGCACTCGGGGAAGCGCAGGGCCTCGAGGCCGCAGCCGATGGTGTCGATGAGGCAGAGCCGGGCGGTCTCCCAGGCGAGATCGGAGGTGATGGGGTAGTTGTGGACATAGTCGGCAATGTCCTGGAGGACCTTGTCGGGCTCGGGGCGGAGGGTGGACTCGCCGGCGTGGGCAGACATGGTGCGGCGCTGGACGGGGACGCAGGCGGGGGCGGGGGCGCGGAACTTGGGCAGGAAGGCGCGGGAGGCAAGGGTTCGGAGGGCGCCGGGCTGGGCTTGGCGGAGAAGACGGGCAGAGGGCACACGCACACCAGCGACTTTTCGCAACATGCTCGATGCAGACGCGTCCGCAGCCCCGCCTTTTCTACTCTTCCGGCTCCCACTTTCCGAGACAACAGCCGACTACATCCGACCCCGGCCCGATCAATATCACAGGCTAGCTACACACCCGCCGAACAGCGCCTCAAAGTACAGCAACGCCTCTGTCTCGCACCCCGCGTTCAGCCCCCGCAGCTCCCGCAGTGTCCCGCACGCGTCGTACACCGGCAGGCCCAGCACATACACCACCTCGTCGCCCTAGAGGCCCATGAGCATCCCCCACACGCGTGATCACAGCACATACGTAACTGAGCCCCAGGGGCGCGCCCCGCGCTGCCAGTGTGCACAGCAGCACCGTCGATAGAATACTCGCGTACGACGGCATAGTGTCTGTCGTAGTGACGCGACGCACACTTTATACACTCGCGCTGCGGCTGACAGCCCCAAATGCGGACACCCAGTCTGCCAGTCCAAATCCAAATTATAATTTACAAAAGTACAGTCTATAGTCTACAGCAAGCCATTCGTCTCCAGCAGCAGCACGATACCTGCACAGAATCAGCCCACGCTCGCACACGCGACACACCACTTACTGTGCACAATCTCGGGGATGCTCTGCTGCGTCACGTCGACAGTCAGGTCTGCCTTTGACGGCGTCTCGTACACGTCATCCACCCCGGTGAATCCCTTGATCTCTCCCCGCCGCGCCTTGGCATACAGGCCCCGCCGATCAGTTTTTTCGCAATACGCCAAGGGCGTGCCCACGTGGATCAGGAAAAAGTTGCCGCCTGCACCCCCATTCTGCAGCACATTGTCCCTCACGTTCTCCCGCAGCTGCTCATACGGCGCAACCGGCGTCGCGATCACCGCCGCCCCCGCCCGGCTCAGCTCTGCAGCGACAAACCCGAGCCGCTGGGCGTTGAGCATCCGGTCTTCGCGCGAGTAGCCAAGTTCTGCAACACGCTCAGCTCATCGTCACAATACGACATTCAATCATACCTGGTGAAAGCTCGTGACGCACAGTCTCGCCCAGGAGAAGCGAGACACTTCGCCCGCCTTGTTGGTTGAACGTCATCTGCAGAGCCTTGGCGATGCTGTCCTTGCCAGAATTGTGCAGGCCAGACAAAAGCAGCACGAATCCCTGCTTGTTCCGAGGCGGGTAGCTCTCACGGAGGACCTTGACCACGGAACTAGATGCACCGGATCAGCGACGCGCCCACAATCTCCAACGCCCACTCACTCGTAGCTGAACCAGTCTGGGATGGGGGCACCCGTCCTCAGACGTCTCCGGAGCTCAGTGCCCGAGATATCCAGCGTCTGCACACCCTTCGGTACCTCGTCCACGGGCTGGTATTCGTCCGACGACGGGAGGTAAGTCATCTGCTGGAAGGGCACCATCTCAATCTGAAGCTCGTCGTGGTACTTTGTCACGAGGTCCTGCGCATCATACGGCCCATAGAAATCTTTCCCCTGCGAGTTTTTGCCGGGCCCTGCGTGGTCGCGTCCAACAATAAAGTGGGTCGCCCCGTAGTTTTTGCGGATAATAGCGTGCCAGACCGCCTCTCTCGGTCCAGCCATACGCATCGCCTGCGAACGTCTATTAATAACAAGCAAACCGTGGGACCTGACCTGCTGACTCACGAGAGGAAGAAGCGCGAGGTGTCCCATGCCATTCGGGTATTTCGCCATGATCGCCTCGTACACACGCACACGGGTATAGTGGTCTACATCCCCCGGCTTTGTCAACCCAACAACCGGGTGGATAAGCACATTCTAAACCCTAGTCAGGTCCCACTCAACGAAAGCAAGCCAGAACAAAAACCTCACCGCTTGGCGCTGCCGGGCCGCACGCACGGTGAGCTCCCGATGCGCGCGGTGCATGGGGTTGCGCGTCTGGAACGCGACGACCTTCCTCCACGACAATTTCCGAAAGTGGGCACGCAGCTGCGCGGGCGTGTCTATCGCGCGCGCGGCGAGCGCTCAGAACAAACCCGCGAAGGAAGAAGAGAAGCACGACGCACAGCGGAGGGCGACATAGTCGTAATGCGACGGCGCCTGGATGGCCTGCAGCCGCCCGCCGACGTACAGGTCCTGCACGCGGCTGCGGAGGTACGCGACGGACGGATGCGCGGGGTCGTCCGCGCCCATGACGTTGATCGCCTCCTTGACCTTGTCGGGCTGGTAGATGTCCTGCACTACGTAGCATGTCAATCTCCGCGTACATAGAATACAATACAATCGAGATGGCTAACCTGTCATGATCGCCAGCGGCTCGTCGTCCCGCGGGTCCCGGAGCGTGATCCTCGACCCCGGGGCTATCGAGAGCGCCGCGACGGTCTCGCGGGACACGTCGAGCGTGATGGGCATCGGGAACAGCGTGCCGTCCTCGAGTCGCAGCGACTCGACGACGCTGCGAAACCGCGGTTAACCACGCCGCGGATCGTCATCATGATGAAAAGTCGACTGTACCTTTTGTAGTCGGCCTCGTTCATGAACCCCTCGAGGGGGCTGAAGCCGCCGTTCGTGATCAGCTCGAGATCACAGAGTTGGCGCTGACCACCCCCCGATCAAATCAGCGCTCGATCCGAGAGCGAACGACAAAAATATCTAAACTCACCTCGGTGAGCACGATATCAGGAAGGCGATGCGACTCTTCTCTCAGTTCCGCCGAGATGTGTTCGTCCCTCGCAACGAGGTCCTGCGGGGATGGTCTATTGTCAGAGGGGGGGGGGCGAGAACACTCTCAACATCCAACCGACCTTGAGGACGCCACCATGGGGAGTATTCGCCATCAATCGATATCTACGAGGAAGGGGAGGGGAGGGGAGGGGATCACGCAGAGTGAGAGAGAAAACAGAACGACTCTTTCAGAAACGCCGGGTTTTTTTGTAATCTGCAGAAAACACCCATGTATAAAGATGACGTGCGATGGCGATTGGTTCGTGGGCCTATCACGCAATTCGGCCCCCGTGGGCATTTCGTTCAGCCGACCGCCCCCCCGGTATGTTACTTCTCGCCACGGGTATGTAGAAGCGATCAATCCGGACGCGTGGATCAACTCGATGGGGTTAACACGTGGTATGTTTGTTATTTTTCTGTGTGATAGAAATTCCGCGAAATTAGACATGGAGATTTACGAGATCACGCCGCTCAGACGGAACGTGGACTAAAATAAATACACGTGTGATATTGGTACATAGTACGGCCAGACTAAAATTACATTGTGAATATATATCCTCATGAGATCGCGAGAGTGAGGGATGCGAAGTGAATACCCTTATACATACACGTGTGATGTGGGTATATAGTACGACCAGATTATTGATACATTGTAGTACGTATTTGTCCAATAAAAAAATCCTCACGGGACCCCTAGACGAAGTGTAATAGGACTGAGGGATGTAGACACCCTTACCGATCCTTGAGAACCGTTCTTATCCTTCGGTTTCCCCCATCCCACCCAGCCCGATTTCAGATTGTCGCCTTGCTGCTGCATTTGCAGGGTATATTGCCGTCGTTTTCCGAGAGGATCCAGTGACGGAGAGACATATAAAAGTGGCACTTTCACGTCTCCAAGTTTACTTTGAACGGTAAAGTTTCCTTCAAACTTTTTGCCTAGCGACACATCGGTCTTTCCATCAGTATTCGTGACTGTGAGTTTCAGAGGCGTTGGGGGTGTAGAATTGGTATAATCGGCATGGAACGTGACAGGTCCGTTAAAAGTCTGTACATCCGCGGTGAAAGGGATACTTGGTGAGGATGGGGAAGCCTTAGAGGGCGCGACAAGGGTAACATTAGCGTCAATGGAACTAGGATAAACTTAGAACGACTAATTCCTTAACTAGCTAGTGAAGCTTACCCGTCACCTGTATCTAAAAATAACGAGGTCGAGCTTTTCGACGAATAAAGCTGTTCCAAAGTAATATTCGCATAAATATCTCTAAAACGTGGCATGAGTACGCACGAAAAGTTTGTGATATGGACATACCCTTTGATACCATCCAACGCCAACGACGAGTAGGCATAAAAGTCACCCACTATAGAGGCATAGGCATTCTTCACGGATATCAAGTGGCCTTTCAGTGACTGTGGCTTTGATGAGACTCATTGTCACTCTAACAAACGCACGGACACATACACCTGCGGTCACATCACGACGTGCGCCAGAAATGTTAATATTCTTAACCGTATGGTTTCTCAAGTCCCCAAACGTGTGCGAAAACCATGGAAGGTCAGTGGCAAAGCTGTCGAGTACAGTCGAGGATGCGTTCCGAGGGAACAGCATCTTTATAGATACATTGATATAGTCTGCGGCTTTTAGTGGCCGGGTTGCCTGGGGGATATCCGGTTGGTATTAGGAAACAAGGATAGACGGAAAGGAACATACGAATAACAAGAGCCCCCTGTTACTGCCAGAATCGATGAAACAGGTAGCAGTGTGCCGAAGGAGATCATCAGACGTAGCCTCGACGTCGACTGTTAAACGGACTTCAGAGACCGAAGGGTCTGGATTGAGGTCGACTGTGAGGTTTCCCGTTGAATGTGTGGTATTTGAGGACGCATCAGAGATATTAGACCGAATGTAGAATGAGCCAGCGTAAGTGAGATTGTGTTCAGCACTATACAAAACTCAGTATTGCCGCGAGGGGAACAATGACAAGTGACACGTACCGAGCACGGAAGGATGACGAGTTGAGTGGTTCAAGGCGGTCCAAATTGCACTTTGGGTCTTCAATAACGGACCAGATATTGAGATTTGGATTTGGAATCGGGATTTGGTCGTAGCCGTCGTTATCCACTCCAAAATCCACGGACACGTTATCCGACTGATGCTTTTTCTGAATTGAATAGCTTAGATAGCCCTGCATGCGTCAAAAATATATACAAACGCACCACGACGATGATTGGGACCCCGATTACAATTGTGAGTAAGACATATATCCCCAACGCATACGAAATCGCCCGCCAAAGCCTCGGTTCTCTGCTCTTGGACTTTACAGAAAGCTCTTTGGCTATGAGCTTTTGATGGGCTTCAGAAGTTTCGTAGTCAGGAAGAGGGGAGTCTGATCGAGAGAGAGCTTTCTCCGGAAAACGCAGTGTCAGCCCCCCCGAAAAAGGGTCGTGAAGTAGTTTGGAAGGCTCTTTCTCCTCGGCATCTAGTATGATCATAGCTTAAAAGTGTGGTAAAGCCTTCAACCTGTGGTGGTCGACGACGGCATGAAAGCTGGCAGAAGACGTGAGAAGTGAGTTTCTGACTTTGAGACACTCCGGGCTTGCGTCAAATCCTTTATTATGTAAGCATGTACGAGATTTGGTATGTCACAGTAGATACAGTATGAGTACATTGTGTTGTTTCCCAGGAAGGCGTTATAGCTCCTGGTGTGTGGCTCCGGGCCCTTTTCCTTTTCCAAACCACTTGAACATCGATAGCAAGGCATTAAATCCACAATCAAGACTATCAAGGAGATAACCGAGACATGCCACGGTCCTTTTTTGACAAACGCGAAACAAGGACGCTGTCCAGAGTTGGACTTGCTCAAAAATACTTCCAACGCGATCATGTTCTACCTTAGGAGGTGGGTGTGGCTAGGTCCTCATCAGATGTGAATCACCCGGCGTGTCGAGCAATTACTGACCTTTCTTGTAGTTGCCTGTTCGCTTTTGGTGATGAGATCTTCTGAATCTTCGGTACTCATGGTAGACCACATGTTACGGAAGTTATTGACAGCTTCTAGGCTTTCGGTAAACCTCTGTAGAGTATTGACCAACGCGACAACTTCGGACCGTTGAAGAAGGTTAGAATTAGAATATGGGCTAAAATAGTTTGTTTAGCAGTTCCTAAACTTGGACATCTTTCGACTTACTCTAGTGCTTTTTCGTCTAGCTCGAACAATATTTTCAACGCCGTAGCCAATCCCGTAGTTTGTACTTTTCCCCAGAGACGACACTTATCGCATCCCACGCAATCCATAATTCGGCTCACGTTCCGGAAGTGAGCTTTGAATTCCTCTTTTAGTACCTATAAAGACAGATAAGTAGATTTCCATGATGAAAAAATGGTCAAATCACATTAGCATTTTGTCCTCTAAACAAGACAGTCTCGTCGAATTTTCCGACGCTATGTGCAACGTTTACAACCTTGTTTATTTTGTCAAGTGTAGTCTGATCGTCCTCATGTGTTCCTGTAGAACAGTAATCGTATGCCGCGAGGTAAGGTCCCAAGCGGGAAACAGCTCGAAGCAATAGGACAGTGTTGAAATAGATGTATTGCAGACGTTCGGGATGTGATGCCACCTTTTCGATGAAACATTGCAGATTGGGAGCCTGGAGAGAAATCGTCAGGTCCACAGGATTATGGCATGTCAGGGTTCATACCCATTCTCCAGTAGTCTGGTTGAGGAATTCCAGACACACGTGCGTGGATATAGACGCGTGCAGACCTGGTTTCTCGTGAGGGTTATTGTGTGAGAAAGATTAGAGACACACCTGAGATGACCTTGTAATAGACCCGTTTTTCCAGACAATGTCCCGCATGATCTATCTCGCGATCCTCGTCGCTGAAAGCTTCGGACATGGAGTCCGGGAGAGAAACAGGACCCGGAGATTTCCCACCCATGAGACTTATTTCAGAGAGTCCAAAGCAGTTCTCGTTGTATATCGATCGCCATATTCGGTGTGCATTAGGCCCGGAATATCCAGTATAACGTTCCGGGACAAGGGAAAGATCGTAATAGTCACCCTCTGCTTCGCTGTGAGAGAGGAATGAATGATGGATGACTCTGGCTCGCCTGTGTTGTCGTCCAAGAAGCAGAAATCCGAATCTCGATAGTAACAACCGGGCAATTCATGGCGCTGGTGGGTGTTAATATAGCAAAGTAAAAATACACTGTCCGCACACTTTTTCCGTAGAAGACGCTTCTAGTTTACTCAATGTGGTTGATCGCCATTTCTCCGGGACATCGCTCTATGGATAGAATTTGAGGAATGAGCTGGCAAATCGTGGATACTGGATCGTCACCTCGTCTACAGTTGTGATAGCGCACCCTGGATCCATACATGACCCATATTCGTCCCAAAAGGGACATTCCCGATAGAGATCGACCTGATGCATGGCGTCATCACCGGCGTTAATAGGAGGACAGGGACCGACGGACCTGGAAATATTTGAAGAAGGGAAGCTGTACGAGTTCAGAAAGGTTGCTGTATAGTTCGTCGTTTACGCTTTCCAAGGTCTCGTAGTCACAGAATGTGGTCTCTATTGGGCCGGTGGGCTGCGAGATTGTCGGACGGGGGCGCGAGGCGGGAAACAGCTCGGCACACCTTGTAATTTTTGCATTCTGAATGCTTGACCAGCTGGTGGTCCAGGACGTCATGGATGCCTTTCCGGACGAGTGTATCCGACAACGAGGACGCAAGGACGTGTGGCCGCAGAGCATCGAGGAGCAGTGCGAACAGACATGGCTGGAGTATCTTCATGATGGCCCCGCTGAACACGTCGAGGCAGGATATCACGTGAGGGACGGGGTAGAGGACTCATTAGACGGTGATGCCACGTCGGAGAGTCTCACGTAAGTATAAAGTTTGTTGTGATCGGTGCGATATTTCTGAAATTACTGGTCTTTCCCGTCACAGGCTCGTTAATCATGGCTCTCTCTGCTGCCGACCTCCAGGTGCGTCTGCCCGCCCAGTGCCGCGCTCTTGCTCATCTCTGGCCAGAGGAGACACCAACTCGAAGGCGCTCCCGACCCGTTCCCGTCCCTGTCCCTGCCTGACCCGACCCCCAAGCCCTCCAAGGCCGCCCAGCCGCCCGGTCCCAACGAACTCGATTCTCAGACTGCCTTCCCTGCCCTCGCGTCTTCTGCTCCCGTCGTCTCTGCTGCCCCCAAGTCGGCCTGGGGCTCGGCAAATGGCCCCCGCATCAAGGCGACCGCCCTCAAGGTCCAGGTCTTTGCAGACACCTTCACTCTTCCCGCCCTCGACCTCTCCAACACGGGCAAGGACGGGAAGCCTGCCACTCTCTCTGACATCATGCGGCAAGTCCAGGCTAAATACAAGGTCAAACTAGAGGCGTCAGCAAACCAGAGGACTCGTCAGACCACCTTCCACATCAAGGCCGAGGCCCAGAAGGAGCTCGACAAAGCCAAGCGCAGTCTCATGGCTCTTCTCAGTCCCACGGTATGTCCGTTTCTCCCTCACGGTCAGCCCATAGCCGAGACGCTTGCCGCCAGGTCACTCTGACTATCAATGCTCCGGCCTCTACCATTGCGTCTATCATCGGTCCCAAAGGTAACAGTGCCCGAACGTCCAGTAAAGGTCGCTCACGCTGAACAGGTGCGACTCTCAAGCAAATCCGCGACCAAACCAGCGTCAGGGTCGATATCCCTCCGAGAGACTCGCTCTCAGTCGCCAACGGTCACGCGAATGGTTCCATCTCCGGCAGCGCAACGCCTTTGTCTTTGGACGACGATGAAGAACCCACCGTCCCCGTCACTCTTACCGGTCCCAACCCTCTTGTTCTTGAAGCCCAGGAACTTCTCAACCAGATCATCGCTTCCAAGACTTCCAAGTCCACTCAACGCGTTCGCGACATCCCGCCCCACGTCCTTCCGTTCGTCACTGCAAGGAAGCCAACCTTTGAGGCTGCTGCAGAGGGTGGAAACATAACCCTGGCTTTAAATCGTGTCGCTCGTGAAATCACTGTCAGTGGGGACCGCGAGGCCGTCGTTCGGGTCATTGAAGTCATCAAGTCTGCGGTAGACACATTTAGTACCAAACTCACCTCTCTCAAGATCTCCCTGCCCAAGCGTCAGCATCGTCTCCTTACTGGCAAGGCCGCAGATGCCATCTTGGCCAAGAGCAAGTGCGCTGTCATTGTTGCCAACCACGACGAACCCAGCGAGGAGGTTACAGTTTGGGGATATGGGAACGACTTGCCTGCTGGACTGAGCGCTGTTATGGAAAGTGCCAACTCTCAGTACATTCACGAGTTTCCCCTTCCCGGTCCCATCACTACCTCGAGACAGATTCTGGCATATATGCTCCGTATCCACTACGAGAAGACCCTGAGAACCGATCATCCTGGCGTTGAAATCTTTTTCCCGACCCCTGCTGACGTAGAGAAGCTCAACAACCTAAACATTGATCTTGTTGGAGAAAAGTCTGCCGTCGATGGCGTCGTCAGGCAAATTTCGGAGCTCATTGGCAAACTCATCGGCGCAACCAGATCCGTCTCTGTTGATTGGCTTGTACACCGCGTCATCATGGGCAAGAACGCCAAGAAGTGAGTTCAGACCGTTTCTTGCTCTGTACCTTTTCTGATTGAAAAGCCCAGGCTGAAGCAGTTCCATGACGCTCACAATATTATGGTCATTTTCCCGAACGAGGCTCTGGAACAGTCAACGGTTGTCTTGGTCTACGATCCATCTACCGCTTCAGCGTCGTCCTCGCCCGATGACAAGCAGAAGCATCTCGATGATGTCGAAAAGGAGATTCTAAAGCTGGCTAAGGACGCTGCTGATGTCAAGAGCGAGAAGATCTCCGTCGAGGCCCGATGGCACGACGCTGTCGTTGGCCAGGGTGGTACCACGTTGAATGCGTGAGTTCTCATCTACCTCATGACAAAGGCGCTTAATGGCTCCATTTTTGATCTGCAGGATCATCGGCGAAGATAAGACGCTCTCAATCAAGGTCGGTGCAGAAGCTGGTGACCCAGAAACCGTCGACGTCATCCTCGTTCGCGGCGCTAGTGCCGATGTCGATCATGCTGTGAAGGAGATTCTCAAGATCGTCGAGAATGCGAAGAACGACGAGATTGATAACAGCCATGTATGGATATTCTTGTTTCGTAAACGGTTTACAAGCTGATCTCTGCTCAGTCGACTGAGTTTGACATTGAAAGAGAGTACGTCGGACGTGTTGTCGGCGCTCTCGGTGCTGGAATCAACAAGTTGCGCGAGCAGCTTGGAGTCAGAGTGGATGTTTCTGATGAGGTTGATGAGAAGGAGAAGGAGAAGAAGAAGAAGGCGGTACACCAGAAGTCTAGAATCAAGGTACGGAGTTGCTTTGTATAGGCCGAAGCTAGCTCATTTACTTTTCTAGATCACTGGGCGCCTGGAGAATGTAGAGGAGGCTAAAAGGCGGATCTTGAGTCAGGTTGAGAGATTGGTTAGTGAACTTTTCAACGTTTTCATGTGGCACCGATGCCATGCGGTCTTTACAGGCGGACGAGACCTCGGAAATCCTCAAGATCCCCAGCCAGTACCATCCATCCCTCATCGGTCAGAGCGGCAAGTACGCGATCCGGCTTGAGGAGAAGTACTCGGTTAAAATCACTTTCCCCCGCCATGCGGCTGACAACGGAGAGGGCAAAACGCGCGAGTCCATCAAGGCAGACGAGGTCCTGATCAAAGGTGGTAAGAAGGGCGTTGCTGGTGCCAAGTCTGAGCTTCTTGAGGTTTGTCTTCCCCCTGTCAGTCTCGCGGTGGCAGCACAACTGATTATGGGGTGTAGGCTTTTGAATTCGAGAAGGAGTCGAACAACATCCTCAAATTCACGGTGCCCACTCGATCGGTTGCTCGTATCCTTGGCAGAGGTGGTGCATCTATCAACGAAATCAAGGATACCACTGAGGCTGCCATTGATGTCGAGAAACCAGAGGACGGTGGTGCACTCGCCACCGTCACTGTTCGGGGTACCAAGAAGGCCATCAACGCGGCGAAAGCGGCGATCCTTGCCATTGCAGATCAGGTTGCCGAGGAGACCACTGCCTCGGTCGTAGTCGAGAGCAAGTATCATCGCACTTTGATCGGTGCTGGTGGTCAAGGCCTCAGGGATCTCGTTTCGCGCTGTGGCGGCCCTTCAGATCCCAAAGTCCAAGCGAACCTCATCAGATTGTAAGCATTCTTTTTTGTTAAATCTATCAAACACCACTAATCATGAGAGCAGCCCTCGTCAAGGTGAACCTTCCGATGAGGTGAGGCTCCGTGGTGAGCCCAAACTGGTCGAAAAGCTCAAGGCAGAACTCGAGAAAATCGTGGCTACTCTCCGTGATCGTGTCATTCTTGGTGTCGACATTCCAGTCGCTCAACATCGTGTACTCATTGGTCGTGGCGGTCAAAATCTGAATGAACTGCAGTCGAAGCGGGATGTTCAGATTCAGTTCCCCGGTTCTCGCTCGTATAATCAGGTCGGCGAACCGGAGAACATCGCTGATCTGGCAGAGTCAAATGTGGCGAACATCGTCAAAATGTCCGGTGCACGTGCAGCGGTTGAAGCAACGATTGAAGAGCTCAAGGTAGATGATCTTAATCCTGTGTCGTATGAAGTCAGCTCATCTCCAGCACAGAGCTCAATCAAACCGGCGGCACAAGCGAATATCACTGAGACCATGCTCGTGCCACTCAAGTACCACCACGCCATCTCTCAGCAAGGCAACTTTTTCCGCAAGTTGCGTTCATTCGGTGTCCAAGTGGATCAATCACGTCAGCCATCCAAGTCTGCTGTACCTACTAAACCGTCTTCGCCGTCAGCATCTACTGCTCGCATTGATGAGGCTGAGGAGGAGGAGGCTGCATTGAAGACTCGTTGGGAAGTCGTGTTGAATTATCAGGATGTGGAGGAAGGCGACTCGACTTGGACTCTTAAAGCTCGCGACCAAGCTGGTCTGGAGCGGGCACAGAATCTCATCAAGGAAGCTATCAGTGATGCCCAGGGCATGTCGCATGTCGGATTCCTTACCTTGTCGGATAGGTCCGTTTTCCCTAGGATTGTTGGTACAAAGGGTGCCAATGTGGCGCGCCTGCGCGCTGAGACTGGTGCCGACATCACTGTTGGCAGGGAGGACAACACGATTGTCATTATTGGTGAGTTTTCAGGCAAGGCTAGTTCAAACATGGTATTGATCAGTTTTGCAAGGTTCTGAGTCGGCTCTTGAAGCCGCAAAGGATGCCATTGTAAAAATAGCATCAAACCCGGGTCGCTCTCGTCGTAATCAGGATTAATTGGTCTTATCACTCATAGGGATTAACACATGTATTGCACATCTATCAAATCTCAGTTTCAACAAGGACTCTCAAGCATAATTCCCTTTCTTTTTATAATGTGATAACAACGAACAAAATGACATGATTAAATTAAGTAAGTGGTTCACCGTCGACGTTTTCTTCATCCAAGGGAATACCATCAACATCATCGTCATCAATCGGAGCGCCATCAATATCATCCATTGGCTCCCCGTCGATGTCACCTTGCACTGGTGTACCATCCACATCATCGTCCAGCGGTACCCCATCAACATCATTGACCGGTTCACCGTCGACATCATCCACAGGTTCCCCATCAACATCGCTTGCTACATCCATGGGTTCCCCATCCTCTGGTAAGACTGACATGGCATCCTGTGATGCTGCAAGTTTAAATGTGCTAGATTTGAAGCGGGAAGCGTAGGCCTCGTTCTTTGAAGTGGTCTCGGCAGTCGTCGCCTCTGCAACTGGCGCTTCCTTTGGCACGCCATCGAGGCGTTGCCTCAGTTCCAATGTGAAGTCAGGCGGAAAGACTATCCAATCCTCCCATATGTCCACCACTGCCGTGATTTGCTTCTTGAATGTCTCTGCAGTAATCCGCCCGGGAAAAGAGTGATAGATATTTGCTAGATGATCAAAGACGATTCCAAGCCGGGATTGGAACTCGAGGCGGAATTTCCAAGCACTAGGAACAGTGGCGGCCGAATTGTGAAGGATGTCACAGATCAAATGAAGACGAGCCATTTTTCGAGGCACTGCTGTGCCGTCCACGAGGAGAGATGCGACAATGATATCCGCAACCTGCGATAGAGTTGCATTAATGAAACAAGTGAATGAGTGATACAAGAGCAAACCTCGTGAGCAGCTTCAGCATGTTCCAGGCAGAAAGCCATACAACGGGCAATTTCTCCTCTCTTTCCTGACAAGGCACGTAGCATTGATTCAAATCTCTTTCGTGCTAGTCTGCCAAGCTGAGTTTTCCGGGCTCTTTCCCTTTCAGATTCTTCAGCAGAATCTGTAGAATAGACAGAATTATAACCCTATGTAAAAAGCAAGTTATATTGGAATAGATTGTTATAGAACGATCAACTTGCTTCATCGTCAAATTCTGGCTCCAAGGTTTGTCCAGATTCAACAAGACCACGGTAAAAGGCATGGCGACGATGCTAGACCTAGTCAAAACATGTGCTAAAGGCGAAGGAAATGCTGGACTTACATGCCTGTGTAGAAGAAAAGTATATTTTGGGTTATTTTGTTCCCACTCCCGCAATGTTTCTTCGTATTTCGCGTCGTGCCCCTTTACCTCGGCTGCAACGGCACGGATGAAGGTATCCGTTACTACCTCCTCCTCCTGCATATGGCCACGGCTGGATGGACTTTGAGAATAACGCCTGCGAGGTGAACGGCTTCGACGCGATTTGGGTGTCCTTCGAGAGCGGGGTGACCGCGAACGGCTCCTTGATGAACTATACGAGCGAGCCCTGGTCCTGCGCCTTGGAGAACGAGAGCGCCTTCTCTCTCTCGAGTGACTTCGGCTCCGGCTTGAGCTCCAGTTTCTCGACCTGCTTGTATCAGTGACTACATAAAAATCAATAGTTGGTAATTATGAACGCGTCATATTTTTTTCTCAACTAACCATAAAGTGGTTTTGCTGCGACTGGGACAGCTTTACTCCATCCCACTCGTAGAATTGATCCTCCCCAATCGAAACCGTCAAATTCGCGGAGCGCACGCTCTGCGTCTTTCCTTTTCATGAAAGAAACAAATCCACTTAAACCGGTATTTTTTGTCCTGCGGGAGGCAGTCATATCAGCACCTGGTCCTGCCGAACCATCCGTCCGCGGCCACATGACTTTGACCTGAGTGAGTTTTCAGATACATTTCTTGTTAACAAGATAGTGCTGCTTACAGAGCCTACAGGGCCAGCACGAGCGAAGAAGTTTCCCAAGATTTGTTCAGTGACATGAGGCGGCAAATTGGCAACAAAAACGTTCGATGTCTAGCGACGGGATCAACAGTGTTCTGACATGTACATACTTTGAAGACGCACCTGTGGGTCTCCTCGGTCCTTACTGCCACTTTGACCCTCATAAGCTGTGGGAAGAACTTTGAGGAGAAACATGTAAGATGTAATTGATGGCCTACCAGCAAGCGCTGTAACCGAGCGGCCGTGGCCGTGAGCTGAAAAGATGTTCAATTATATTATTCCGAACTCAAAGAGAAAATCACCTTGTCGAGCAAATTTTGCCTCGCGTTCGGCTTGTTCCCTGTATCCTTATTATCAACATGAATGGAGCACCTTGATGAAGTCACGAACTTCTTGATCTCTTCCAAGAATGCATCCATGGCTCGTTTTCCTTTTGGTTTCGGTGCATTGCTGGGCAAGGGCGACGGACTCTGCAATCGACGTGAGTGGAGAGATAATATTGGAAGATATTGCCAAGACAGACCCGGTCCATCGCCGAACTAGCATGCAACTTATCCAAAGATGATCCTTGGGAGTATGCGGCTTTGGATTCTGTAGAAGATTTGATGAAGCTTGGTCCAGCGGACTTTTTCGTGGCATCTTGCCCTTCGAACGCGTCAATGAACTCTGCATACGCTTTAGCAGCGTTCGCCTCTTCTTCTCGCTTCTTTGCCTCCGCAGCCTCCTGATCTTTCTCTCTTCGGGATTTGCGCACTGTACCTGATGCATACTGGGAAAGTTTAGCATCGTCGACCGGCTTTTGCTGGTGTATAGGTAACGGTTGGTAAGTGCAAAGAGCCAAGGGGAAGTAATTCTATCCATCGCACTGTGAACGAAGATTCTTCTTCGCCTTTGTCGAAAAAGGCAGCTAGCCTAGATTTCGTTCTGTCCATCGAGTCCCTCGCACTGTTCGTCCTGGCTGGTACAGAGTGCCCAGGTCACACAAGTGAACAGAATCGTAATGCATTTTCGCACGGTTCCCCTGGGACATGTTCGGTGTAGATTACATAACCAAAATCCCGTATGTATGTAAGTAGACTGATACAGTAAGATCTCTACAATGCAGTGATGAGTATGAAGCACTAATCCACTAAGATTGATTCAAGATATGCCAAAGGTCACGATCACATAAACATGCTCCCAAGTCCGCCCTGGACATACGCCATTGGCTTCAATGGTGGATGGGGCTGTGCTTCGAATTGGAAATATTTCTGGTCTCCAGCACTGTCGATACGAATCTGGAAGAAAACAAGCATTACATGAGAGAGGGGTGGGGATATAGAAGGTTACTTACAAAGGCGCCCTTGTTTCCGCCTTGATCAACATAATTTGGTGCCGAAAATACCTTAAAAGCGAAACGTGAGTCGTTTTTTAAGGTGTCGTAAGAACCAATGCTTACCGTGGTACAAAGACCATTATGTTCTATTTGGTACCCGTCTGTCAAAGATCCCTCAGCTTGCGTATGGGAGGGACAACATAAAGAACACACCTTGGCGTACTTCGTGACTCCGGATGACACCTGTAACACCATTCAAAGTACACCACTTCTTGGTTATGTCAGGCCCAAAACCAATGCCGACACCCTAGTACATATTAATGAATAAGGAAGACGAGCAAGTGAGGCATCACCTACGCGTTTGCTAGGCCCGCGTCCAGGTGCCTCTTGGGGATCAGTCCAAAGTAACTGGGTAGCAAAATCAGTACCCTCCGATACCTCGACCATTATTCCAAATATACCTCGCCTGTGAAAAACAGTTAGCCAAGCACACAGTCTGTTTCTATTAGGTACTGACACATGAGACCTTCTTGGCCAGGTTGCCGACCAATTCTGTCAATTTTCCGGACGTCCTCTAACGTAACTCCATCCTGGCTAAACAGACCGCCGTGTACAACAAAATAGCGCTTGACCCCCTGCGGAGATAAGATTACACCAGGCTGACCTTGTGATGAAGGTTTTTTGGAAGCAGACACTAGGGTTGCGAGAGGAACTAAGTAGACAATGGTCAGCTTTGGATACAGCTAGTAGTTTCTACTATACTGACGTGCGGTGAAGACATGAGCGAATAGCTGCTTTCTGCTGAGTCGAATAGTCTCAGAAGTAAACGACCACGGACCTTATATGATTGTTCACCATGCTTGTGCTTCGTTTCACCCTCAAAGCCATAAGCGCGATTCATGTCTTTCGTTTCGTGATTGCCTCGATTGATAAACATGTAATTTGGATAGAGCCCTGAACAAGATTAGTTTTGTCAGGGGTTACGCCAGAGGTCAAGCGAACACGCATACATTTGAAAGCAAATGCAGTTAAGATAACTTCAATGGACCAAGATCCGCGATCTACTAGATCACCATTCATTAGCAGATAGTGTTTCTCATTCGGCTCTCCTGTCAGAGAGAAAAGGTGAAGCATGTCGTAAAATTGACCTGATAAGGTTGACCTTCAGAGGCCGACTAACAACAGTTGTAGCCAAGGTAAACGTACCATGTACGTCTCCGATAACATCGCACGTAACTCCATCCTCCAATTCAACGTTAACAAGGCTGTCCGAATTTGAAAAGTGTTCGTATGCAGCGATAACGATTTCCCAAACGTATCGTTTTGGCAACGTCTTCCCGTCTTTGAACCATTGAATCATAGCCGTTATGAATTGATACGTAATTCTATATTTTCCATCTTCCTGATCAAGTTGTGGCCCGGTATAACCTTGGTCCACATCGCAGCCGCCTGTCATTCATCCATTCGCGTGAAACTAGATCGACTTGCAACAAAAAACGTGATGCTGACCTTCTGCGATAATTTCGCGACATCTCTCAATAGGACTCTTCTCTTCTTCCATTTCAATCGCCTGTGCATCAGGGCCGTTAATCACACAGATATTTACATTGGTATGGGAAAACAACACTAGACTCACCTTTTCAAACTCTATCTTACGTATTAACTTCTGCGTTGATACCAGCTGCGCTCTGACAGAATCATTTTTGGGTTCTAGTGCCAGGACTTTCTTAAAGTCGACAACCGCAGCTGAATACTTAAGGGCTTGCATATAGCATGTGGCCCGACTGTTGTGTAAACTGCTCAGAAGGCGTAGCAATGACATTTTAATATGGCAAACCGATAGAATGCCTTCGCATATCGTGGATCAAGCTGAATTGCCTGTGCTATTTGCGGTTGTGGGTCATAGCCTTAATTGACGCGTAGAAAGGACCTACTCGCATCAGATAGCGCGTAGCCATACTCCTCCAGCTTCATCCGCGTGTAGGCCCTGTTACACCATAACGTCGGCTCACCCGGATTTTTCTCGATAGCTGCAGTGTAGAATTTCGCGGCAGTAGGAAAGTCATGGCCTAAAGAGAGTCATATGACACGAAATAGGAATAAGGAACGATTTGAATAATTCGTCAATAACGAGGCGGAAAAGGGGTGGACCTACTTGTAAAAGCTTTGTTTGCTTCTGCCTTCAGCCGAAGGGCCTCAGCTTTATCGTCTTCGGATACCTCAATAGGATCAAGGGAAAGAATCTTCAACTCTGGTGACGGAGCGGCGGATGATATCAGGGTAGAAGTGGACGAGGCGGGCGATGAGGGAGTTACAGAGTGTGTGTCGCTCATCGCACAAAAGATAATAATACTTATCGAGTTATTCAAAAAGAAGTTGAATTGATTATAATAACCACGTGCACGTGGAAAGACTGATCACATCGTGGGCCCATGGAGCGCTCTGTAAATACTGATCTCACAACACTGGAGCGAGGGACCGCCAGTAACATACCTAGTGGTACAGAACCAGTAATGCGCGGACCACCCCGGGAATGCCATCAATCAACCATATTTCGAACTAGAATAGTCGTATTATAACGAAATACCCGAGTACAGTGTATTTTTTCTAATAATTAAGGATCGTGTGAAGGTTGAAACGGTTTTAAAGACGTTCGGATGATAATTGCGAAACGACCATGTTTCAAACACGGACAGAACAGAAGCCATATAGTACGAAGGAGGGTATATCGAAGACCCAGCAACACCACACAAAGCAATACGTGATATCTCAGACGAAGAGAAGGATGCGACAATGAGGCGTATTTCTTGGATTCTTTCGTAAGATGTTTGTTTTCAATAATTGCAAACATCCAAATTGAAGTATTTGCCAAGGCGCGAGGTGGAATCATAGGCATTGATATTCTGGAGCCAACCGTTGAAGAATTGATGTAAACTACATACATAGAACCCGGTCAGTTGGATTCCATGCATAAATGCAATGCGACGTACTAGTCACAATTCTGTTGACATCTGCAACAGCCCGTTTCAGCAGCAGCGGTGGCTTTCGACTAAGAGGTTGTTAGAGCTGACTTTGGGCATTATAATGAATGGGCCTACGTAAGTCATGCCCTTGTACCATCCATTGTAGGTACCGACGGCAGCGAGTACATTACCACCATTCGCCTTCAATGTTGCGGCAAAATATTTTGCACCGGTTTCGACATTGAAGTTCTACACCGGCATCATATGTCAAAAGGGTAAGGAAACTGTGGAGGGAAACACAAACAGGGTCACGGCAGTTGCCTCCGGGTGCGCCACCGCACTTATCCTTCGTGAGTTGCATCAAGCCCTGCTCACCGGCCCCACCGACAGTTTCCGGGTTACAGCTGCTCTCTTGCATGGCGAATGCGGCAAGCATGATCGGAGGAATATCGTACTTCTGACCGTATTTATAGAAGTACTGTACGAACGGTTTACAGAGGAGGAAAGCGCCTTTTCCGGAGCTGATTGCGGCAGACAAGTCAACAAAGACGAGATCATCTATTTGCACGTAAGGAGGGTTCCAGCCTCCACCATTGAGGCCACAGTTGAGCCAGTCAATGCTTCCGTTGGGTCCTGTTGTACGAGTGGTTTGCGCTGTATGACACGATGACGGTAAACCTTCAATAGTGAGATCAGATGATTATATCATACTGGTTGCTCCGATACCGCCACAAGAGGATCCTACATTGACCAAGGCTTTAGCGGGTTCAGGTTTGGATGTGGCGATGGCCTTCCAGGTCTGGCTCGTGGACGTTGCCTTGGTCGTGGTTGTCTTTGGTTTGGCGTAAGACTTGACAAATGTTTATATTCAACCGCGAGGCAGAAAACAGAAAAATGGAACGTACAGTACTCTTCGGAGCAGGGTGACGAGCCTTGCATCGCTTTCTCTTGTTGTTTGTTGTGTTCAGCGTAGAGAGCGTAGGGGAACGAACGAAAATCCTCGAGTGACGGGAGTCCAGGGCGTGATTGTTGTGTGATTTGCTAGCGCTAACGGCTAGAACACTGGCAAAAATGGCCAGAATCGCTGAGGAAATCCTCATGACAAAGAGCGGGAAGGATGGATAAGGAGAGACAAGAAAAATGAATTTCAACGGCTTCAATTGCCCAACTTATCACCAACTGTCACAAATAAATGTGACCACATTTGTCCCTGAACAAGTTGTTATGGCGAATTGCCGTCTTTGTGGGTCCACACCCGCAGAACATTGACCACCAAATTACTTGGTCAAGGGCATTCTGAGCGCACAGGCTAAGAGGCGCAGTTATCAGAAAACGGAACGAAGAATGATCTAGATATGCACCGGAAGAAAAAACTAGCATCTGATCGACAGCAGTGAGTCATGTGGCGCTGTTTGTTTATTGTTGTTGAGGCGGTGGGGGGACCAGTGACTCGCCCGCCGTTGGAGTGACTCGTTGCGGAAACCAAAAGGCGCTGTTCAATCTCGTTATCCACTTCTTTCTGCTTGCATACCAGACCTCTTTACCCACAAAGCTCTCGTCGTTGACGACAGACTTTGTATCGGATAGCCCAAATCGTTGATTTGGACGTCCGGCTCTCACTCAGCCGCTGAAATGTGCTCAAACTCCTTTCCCAGATCTGTCTCCCCGTTCCTCAAGCTCGCTCTCGCTACCTCCAACTTTATCGTTTCTGATTCTTTGACTCGCACCATTTATCCTACCAGCAACGCCCATGCGTACTCTGTTTCCGCTTAATTTCTCCATCGTCTATCTAGAACTCTTCTAATTACGCTCCCCGGCTCGCTCTATCTCGCTTTGAAACCCCTCTCAGTCTTCATAAATCAGTCAATGCACGCACTTCATTCGCTCGCTCATAGAGCACCTCCAGCGACTCGAACTCGAGTCCGCTGGCAACCATACTCATCCATGCCCCCTGCTTGTTGTACGACTTCGTCTCGATCATCTCCGGCTCTCTATCTGAATACCCCCGCTTCTTCTGTAACATCATCACCTCAAATTGCTGTTCCAAGCAATGACCATGATCGCATCCGTCAAATTCTCTCCATTACTACCACCAACCCAAAGGACATTCCTCACAAGGATACCTCTCGCAATAAATATCTCGCCAGTCTCGTTGGTGAGTCTTTTTTCCTTCCTTCAAAGCACGATAGAATCTGCTGACAAATGTGCCTTAAGATCAAGCTGTCAAATCCCTGTCTGAAATATGGCGCCCTCAAGACATCCCTTCCGTTTTCGTGGCTTCCGCACATACGATGGTGTTGGGTGGGAGCGTTTGCGAAGGCAGTCTTAATCTTGCCCTTGATCCCAAACTTTCCGCAGCGAAACAATTCTGTAACACTCAGCTACCTTCCCCCATCTCGCCATCAAATCGCTCATCGCCCGCCCCTTCCTCCCCACCGTCTACAAACACGTCACTTTCAACCTTAGAATCGGACATCGCTGGCGCATCAGGTTCGCGTACCAACCTTGTGCCCATCAAATCGTTCGTACATGAAGTTTTACGACGTTCGCGCACCTCTGGTTGTGTTCTCCAGACAGCACTTTGTTATTTGGAGGCCATTCGTGCCAAGGTCCCGGAATTGGTTCGCGCGGAGAAGACTGGTGAGGGAATTCAAGGAGAAGTAGATCGTAGTGACTGGATCACTCCAGCGACACCTGAAGAACTCGAACGTGAACGCGAGTTCATGGACTCTGACATAGACACGGGCAACATGGTGTCTGATAGTAGCCTGGCGCCAACAGTAAGGGTCGACGACATCAGCCATAATGACAATTTCAGCCAAAGCCTCGAACACCTGCGTGCAGATAACATCGTAACGAATCATCAAAAGCATTCTTCTGCTTCAAAGCTACCTCCTCTCCCTCCCCTTCCTCACCCGCTACTCTGCCCTCGTCGCGCTTTTCTGGCATCTCTCATTCTTGCGTCAAAGTTTACACAAGATAAGTGCTATTCAAATCGTGCTTGGGCCAAGCTTTCGGGTCTTCCACCTCGTGAAATTGGTCGCTGTGAACGCGCCTTGGGGGAAGCTCTTGATTGGCGTCTTTGGGTTGGCAAACAACCCTCTGCCTTATCCCCATCGCCCCCGTCGCAACCTTCCGTTCACCGTCCCCTGATGCGAGTGCAAAGTGAGAGTTGTCTTCACTTTGAAAATAAGGGACCATTCCTTGTCCGTCACGAGAACGCTAATGTTGTGGCTGGCCTCTCCGTCAATCGTGGTCTTCGTAGGCACCGAACGCTTCCTGCAGAGGCATTTGCCTTTCCAAGTTCTATCCAAGTATCCCTTGATCAAGTTCCGTGGCGTTCTTCAGCGTCTTCGGAAATGGATGTCCAAGATAATGACCAGATGGATTTATCAGGTCAAGTGACCCCATGTATGGAAAAGGTGTGTATTTCGACTCATTTTCGTTGATACTAGTTCACATTGATATCTATCTTAGGCCTACGCCCGTTGTCCATCAACTTCTGGTCCTCATCACTGGAACAAGATCTATCAAAGTCCAAGTCCGCCGACCCCTAGCCTGACGTACTCCCCGTCGTCGACGGGTTCTTACTCTGGAACCCGCACCGTTCAAATGTCGTCTTTTTTTGATGATTCTACGATTACTCTTAAACCCGGCAATACGAGTGGCTCAGAACTTTGGCCATGGTTAGATAAAGATAACTCAGACATCGGATCCTGCTCCAGCACCATTTGGAACAATCGGAAGATTAGTCTAGCTCCTGGTGGCCCTCTCGACGGTACACCATCAGTTGATTTCACTATGACAGCTATGGATGGCGGCTCTATATTGTATCCATCGACTTCAGTGTTGGAAAATGGCTCATCTGCCTATCCCTCTCGCTGGTAATTTCTTTTTCATGTCTAAACACTACTGTTATTTCCCGAATTGCGCAGCATTTGACTGATACTCTTTTCCCGTTTCTTCTCCTTCTTCCCGCTGACCATATATATATATGCCTCTGTAAATATGGAGTTTCCTTTCCGGACGTTCTCGTTTGATCTAGCCGAGCTCGTACTCATGTATAAATTTCATGTCATGTTTCTGTCATCAAAGGTCTCGACGCTGCATCTCATGATATGGTTACGCGGTACCTCTGCCTGCAATTGCATCGATGAGAAAGAGATATATAGTATTTTATGCTCTTTTCCATTTTGCTCTTGTAAGTATCGGTTGATGTTAACGTCATATTCAGGCCTATCGACCACGTGGCCTGTGACTCGATGTGACATGTTGTGAGAGACTCAACACGTTCACATTGGAACTGCTTGCAATTAGACTAGTTCCTCTTCAATGATATTTTACAATTCTCCTTAATGATTAGCAGGCACAATGTAATTGTTGTACAAAATTTGCTCACAAATACAAAAGTGATAATCATGTGTAAATATTTTCACGACGCGTCAACATGTCGAATTAGAAGTTGATATTTAAAATTAAGTAAATAAAAGTTTCGGAAACGGGCTCCAATACACTCTCATGACGATCTTTCTTAGTCTTATCGAAGCCCGATTAGTAGATTACAGCCTTGTGAAGTCTACCTAAAAGTCACCCCTTTTGTCATAAATCATCACGTGATCGATAAGTCTGGAGCCCTATCTTACAGATAGGCCTTCTTTCTTTCTGGCAAAACAAATAACAGACGCCTCGGTATGGTAAATGGAGCTAATTAATAAATCATCGTCAGATTTATGAAAGAATATCAGATGACAGACCTGATGACCCGGATCATCGAAAACAGCTGGCCATTCCACACGTTGTCCATCCTGTGTTACTTACGGAAGTATAGTATCAAACCCATTGCTAAACCTTGTCAAGGCCAAGTTTGGCCCGGTCGATGACGAATCATAACTCAAATTAACTCGGACCTCTGGCTCATCCCGAGCCGGGACTCATCTTGATGATGATGAGCGCCTCGATATTCGGCTCGACTCTGCGAAAGTCATTCGCTAATTAATAACGCGGCGAAAACATAGGTCCCACAATGAAATATGAATAGTCTCAATCGGTCCTCTTGACTCACTTGTTTGATTGCTATCTTACTCGCGGTAGCACATCACGGCTGGATCCTTTTATGACGCTCTCTGTCTCACGTCTGACATTCTCTGGGACGCTACTTCCATCTGTACAATGATTGAAACGATCCAGGGGAAACATTGCCTATTCGTGAACAGTATCTATCGCACGCTCCTCCTCATTTCACTTCGCACCTCATGGACTATATCTACAGTCGCCTTGTGACATCAAGGAGTGATTACTATTGCCTCGAGTAATGACATGCTTCTTTAGATTTCTCCGTTTAAATTCGTAGAGTCAAACGCCTTTAAAGCTTAGAGATATCGTTTAGGTTCATTCTTCTAGGATTATCACAGATGCTACAAACCCCGGTCTTCTTGCTTGGACTGTTCTCTTTTCACGCTTTACAAACCCTTGCTCAGCTTCCGCAAACTATCCAGCTCCAGTCGCGTACCGCTCGACCAGGAGCTTCATTGAAGCGGAGAGCCCTTGACCCAGCAATGGTGCCTTTGGCAGATTTCTTCAAAGGCACCGACCTCCAGTAATGACCCTTTTGTACAAACCATGGCTCTTTTTGACATTCATAAGGTGGTTTGGCAACATCTCAGGTTGGGCTCCATTATCTTTTCAGATTTGAATACGCTAGACTACTGACATTGACTAGTCGGAACCCCGCCACAGATTCTCACAGTGCGTTTTAAAACTCTTTATACAACTCGACTTGCGTTAAACCAAAGGTTTTGCCAGGTTGTCTTCGACACTGGAAGCGTAACTCTTGAATTTGCCAGTGAGGCAAAAGTGTGGTTCTAATTTCATGCTTTTGATGATTGTATGCTGCCAGGTACCTTATGTGGTACAATATGTCCTCAAAAACAGTTTGATTCCTCGAGGAGTTCTACATTCATTGATACCGGAAGGGTGTCCAGTATCACTTTCGGTACCGGAGTTGGGGTCGACCCCGTAGTAGGCTCAGACTACAAGTTAACATTGCGTGGTGGTATAGACACCGTGTCCGTCGGTGGACTTGCAGCCAACAATGTCAATCTCTTTCTCATCACAAACCAGACGCCAAAGTTCGATATTGATCCGTTCAGTGGGATTCAGGGTAACAATTCGTCCGCGGTAGGAACTAGTACTGAAACTCATTGATTTGTAGGAATGGGTGCGACTGCACAGGGATTCTTCGCTGGCCTCGTAAATCAAGGCCTTCCTTGTGAGCAATGTGAAGTTCTTGTCACACAGCTGATTACAAGTCACCTATTAGCGCTGTTCAGCTTGTTTCTAACGCCGAACACCGTCGGGAACGCCGAAATGACACTCGGTGGGATTGATACCACGAAATTCCAAGGTTATATTCATTTGATTACATGTTACTGGTACCATCTAAGTCTCGATCTTGCCAGGCGACCTGACATTTGCTTCACTTCCTGCTGGCACCTCATCTACGTGGCGACTTACGTCACCTAGAATTTCCGTCAACGGCAGAACTACCTCGGTTTTGAACACGCAGCGTAGCATCATCTTTGATAGCGGGACAAGTAATGTTCTGTTCTCAACGGCCACTACTGAGGTATTTTGCTTTATGCCTCAATTCTCTGTTTACCCACGTACTCGGTTTTTTAAGGCGATATATGCGTTGATCTCGCCTGACATCAAACCCAATCCGGCCGAACCTGGAACGTATGGAATTTCCTGCGATCTTATTCCAACATTGCCCGCAGTGATCGACATCGCTTTCACTTCTCAAACAGAAACTCCCTTCAACCTGACGATCCCAAGCAGCGAGCTTAGTGTTGGACCCTTTGCAAATAACGCCTCCCTTTGCCAGACACTCATCAATGCTCTCGACGGCCTTGACTTAGTGGGAGGAAGTCTCCTCAAACACTACTACAGTGTATGGGACATTGGAGGCAAAAGAATGGGTTTTGCTCCCAATGGATTTTGAGACTCTAGAAAATGGATGGAGCTGCGGAGTTTGCCAGACGATCCATTTCAGAAGAGCAGACGAAAGTTTATTGACGATTGATGTATGCATACAAGTAATTGCTTTTCGGTCTTATGGTGGCCGATCTTCGACAGTTTTCTCTTGTGAATGGGACAAGTACAAATTGCCTGAAAAATCGAAGCAACAAGGACCAAACGGAAATTCTTGTGACACCAAGGTTCCGTCACTTTCTAGCATGGCCCGTCCAGCACGGCCAAGGCGTAGAGACCAGCTGTGTGATAATCTGAAGGAATTTTGTTGCGGAAGCCTGAACAAGAAGGTTAACGGTATAATAACATTCCACAGGATATCTAGTAGGTATCACATCTGACTGAGGCTGGCGGCAGCTCAAATTATTTGAACTTGAAAGTCACATTTCCACACCAATACGAGGTATGGGTTGTTGGAGTCGACTTCGACCATAAACCTTAACGGTTTCTATAGTTATAAATCTTGCACATCGACATTTAAAACCATTCCAGCTCAAAGCGCCTGAAAAACGACTACATCAGAGATGCAACAGCGTATCTCATTGGTATCTGGGATGAGAATCGTTAGAGATATGTGCAGGCACTAAACCCCGATCTTGTGTGGCATACTATGGACAGAGAATTATCAGCCAATGTGGAATCAAAACATTACGGTTGACGAACATAGTCCGATTGTGCATGGCTCCAACCCATAGGCACATGGTTCAAAGGACGGAACCCACTATGGCGCGAGGGATGGCTGCTGTTTTGAGAATAGGCGTCGTAGCGAGGCTGAACCGGATATACTGATTCAGGTATCATGTTCAGGCCATTGGAGCTATTTGTGGAATGATGGGAATAGCCAGAAGATCCCGTGCGGTCTTGGTTGATACTGCCAATAGTTATGATCTGCACGCATCTGAGATCAAGGAGAACTCACGGTAGCCGACGTACAGAATCCGACTCTAAAGGCATTGGGTGTAATGTATATGGTTCGCTGCTTCTCTTGGGTCAAATAAAACTTCTGGCATACAAAGATGCTCACGTTACACGCCTGGAAGTTGGCAGAGGTACTCCGCCAGCGTCAGTATTGGAGCGCCTTGGCGGAGTGTGCTCTCTGGTAGGGGGAGTAGATGCTTCCGACAGCCCCGATGAACCAGCAGTTGAAGGTCTGCCATCCATAGAGTCTTTCCTGACAGCTGACTTTTTTCTCGTCGGGAGTCCTTCCGGCCACGTACACTGCACCCAAAAACTGTTAGGTCAGCATCAATTACTGGAAAGATCTTCGCACATCTCTTTGGCCGTGCGTGCAGCGCATGCAATTTGGCTTCGTCTCATCACACTGTACGTGGTCAGATAGTAATGAGAAGACTAGTTACGTGACGCACCTTGATTTTCTTGACTCGACATGTCATGCATCCAGTCTTACTACGGGTATATTTAGGACGTTTGCGCTGGGCGGGCTCGGAACGGGGAGGTGGAGATACGAGGTGCGTGTGGCCTTGGTTCAATGGAGGTGAATAGTATTGAGCATGGTTCGGGAGATATGGGGTAGGTGAAGAACTGGACGGGGTTAGTGAGGACGGAGTGGCGGAGGGACTGGAGGATACGCACTAGGACATGTTGTCGGCCATGAGATCGACTAGACGGGGAAGACTTCGCTCTTGGCCGGTTCGCATAGCATTTATAAAGGTTTTGAAAGAAGCAAGGAGCCAAAAATGAATTGCACGCCAATGTTATGGGTCCTAATCGGCGTGGATCAGAAAATCAGTCAGATCTAAGGGTCGGGGGCCAGTGTGTAACGCGTTGACCAGATCCTAGGAGTTGTGTGGGGTTTTATCATTTTATTTGTCTCCCTTCACAAAAAATGCTTCTGGCATCTTTTTCCAGGGACATCTCTTAAACCATTCCCCCGTGGAACAACCAACGTCACAAAACCTTCCTTATTCTGCCCGCCGCATTTTTCTTGCGGTCAATTGATGCGTCTTTCTTTGTTGGGCCACCGTCGGGGCGCCGTGTTGTTCCGATCACCGAGTAACGAAGCAAATCATAAGCAATGTGTTCTTCCGCCAGCCATGCAACGGCGAGCCCGATTGCGCTCTTGAGCCCTCCCAATCCTCCTGTGTCTGCGCAGGTTCGCCAGAAGGAAAGGGTTCCTAATGAAGAATGTATCTCCACCGCGGCCCGGAAATTACGCATATTCCTCCGTGGAATCAATTCACTACACTGATGTATAAAGACGGAGTTCTTATTGACCATGTGTCAAACGTGGCATCAGAAACCGTGCACAAGACACCGTAATACATGTGGACACCACGAAGGTTTAAACGTGGAGCATACGCAATGAGTGTATGCCCTCTTGATGTTAGGGGTTTTGTCCATCATTTTTCCTTGGTGCACATGCAAGTGACATCTCAATAGAGCGCCGAGGTATTTCCATTAGGTGAACTTATCCAGGCTCAACAGCAACTGTACAAGGAGGCTTTGCAAGAGGTGGGCCGAGGAAGAGCTGGAGTACAACGAGACCTATACACCGCCGAGGAGGCTCGGACGCTGGTGAGGGGCCACGCCAAGGGCCGAGGGAAGCATGACTGAACTTGATGAGCAAATGATAGCATCAAATGTAACCTGACAAAGTGCGCAAGGTCGGATGAAAATCTCGTGCCTTTATGAAGACAAGACAAGACAAGACTTCACTAGCTTCACTTGCTATCATTGCTCTCAAGCAAGTGAAGAATTTCACCTCGATCCCTTACAGTCAAAGAGATGTCAAAGCCAAACATTGAATGTGACCATGTGGGTCCAATTGATACCTCCCAGCCCTAGTGCTATGATGTTCCAGAACGGCGTTCAATGATGACCTATGTTGGCGCGAACCAGAGGTTATTTCAACGTTGGCACGATCTTCATCATCTTTGCGGGAGCGAGGTGTGGATAGCCACGGCGTGGAAAGACCAGGGGTGATTCAGTGCCTACGGGTGCCTCTTTACATACATGCAATGATTCTCAGTAGCTGTAAGATATTTTTCGGTTATGGTTACCCCGTTATGTGGTCATTGAAAGCTTCGCGCTTAGACTCTTGAAAGACATACATATCGCCACATTGTATCTATTTCCTACTTTATTCCCCCGAATTCCAAGCTCTCATTCGATAGCACTTCAAGCTTCAAGCTAAAGTGAATCTGCTTCGTTCACCTCTTGTTGAACTATCTCGTTCCCCGACAGCAGAACTCCGAATCGGGCCGAATTTTTCTGCGTGAAACTTCTCTCGAATACCTAAGTATGCAGGATCAAGGATTCCCCTCTCCATTCCCGGCATTGAATTAAACCGGCTGGAAGCATCCAAAAGATTGATTTCACCTGTTTGACATTGATCTTTCTCGAAATCACTTTGGCTATGTACACAATATAGTCAACGACGTGTAAACGGTTCACAAGCCTTGTTTAAAAAGTTGCCCACGGCACGGAAACAAATCCAGCTCAGGATTTGGAAGCAATAACGACTCCATGAGTATTCTTTCACTTTGCAGGCCAAGTTGTTCGGAGGAAAACTCCGTGAATATGTACTGACGCCCGGAAGTACTACCTGCTCGGTGGTCATGATACGATTTAAGGATACAATGGCACGGGACATAAGTACAGCTACTGTTGTCGAGTTGAAGACGGAATGATTCGCCCTGGCCTTGTGGAGTGAACGTGTCTTGAGGGTTGTACTTTCCTTGTCCTTCACAATGAGCATAGAAGAAGACTAAACACCCATGACCCAACCCTGCAGGTAAGTTATACGTAACAGTTTAGAAAGTTGTTCATCATGGTAGATGCAAGGTCGAGAAGGCACTGACGGTCACGAAACTTCACACTCAGAAACCCAGAATGGAAAGCAAAATGAATCATTGTGATTGGAAATGGTAATGTACGGATAGTGAAAAAGGGATAGTGAAAAAGGCTAGTGGCGCAGGATATGCAGAAGGGTGAGTTGAAGCGCGTACACACGTATGTAAGTGTAACTATAACGGCGAGCAAGGATCCAAGCCAGAGAGTGGATGATAAGTAGAGGAAAATCTTGTGATTCCATGATTCATATGAGGCCGAGATACATTATCGATTGAAATCGTCGAAGGCAATTGGTGATCCATCAACAAGATCACGCAAAGAATCATTATCGCTTTGGAGAGAAGAGTCTGAATTGACCCCTGAGGACCACCAGCTTACCCACGGCTCGTAGATGGTCTCGAGCCATTGTGGGTCTTTGACCTACATATAATGAAATTCTAGTGCGTCACGAAGCAAAATTAATCACAACTCACGGATCAGCTCTACGAGACTTGGGCCAGTCCCAAACTTGTTGAATCCATCTTGCCATAGGTACGTCTTGTTTCATAACATTGATAATCCAAGGATGAGCGAGCATGTCCCTTGGGGTAGGCCGCGTCAACGCATTCACGATCAATCTGTTCGGATTCAGCTATCACATCATATGCAGGCGAACAAAAGCACTGACGTTTGTTTGATGAAGTCTTTCATTTCGTTACTCCAGCGGACGTCGCGTTCATCTTCCAGACGAGGAGGCTGCAGGATGAAGCGTTAAGGAGTTATCGATCGAAGGTAATGGCACGAACCTCAGCCGTCGTGATATACATCATTAATTCAATCGGTGGCATGTCATTGGGGAAAGGAAATCGATTTTGAACCAGCTCAAGGAGTGAGATGCCAGTGGACCACACATCAGAACGGATTGTATACTCATGTCCACAGATCCGCTCGGGCTAGAGGAATGTAATTGTGTATTAGTTCCTGAAGATGACATGTAATGAATATCCACTGACGGCCATGTAAAAGCTTGTGCCAGTGAAAGTGCCTGCCAGCGAATCAACAAGTTCACCAGAGACTCCAAAATCACATAGCTTCACAACACCCTCCCGAGAGAGAAGTATGTTGGAAGGCTTAACATCCCTGTGTATCGTCTTCTTTGTATGGAGGTATGCGAGGCCCTGCAAGACCTACGATTGCGGTGAGCATTCGAACACGCCAAACTCGAAGGAGGCATCATCGCACCCCTTCAGCTACCCGGCCTGCGATCAGCTCCCCCACTATAGCTCCTCGCTCTTTGATGCGTTTGCCAACACTTTCCAGACTGCCACCTTCACAATAATCCATAAGAATCTTAACCTCGCTTGAGGAAGGTGACATGTATGCTCCATAGAACTGGATGATGTTCATATGTTTGGTGTTAGAAATGATGGAGACTTCTCGCAATAGCTGCTTCATCGGCGCCTCTCTAGTAGTGATTGTCTTGCGAGCCATGATTTTGTTGGTACGCTTATCTTTGACTTTGTGAACGGCACCACCAGCACCCTCCCCAAGACGCTCGATTTCTTCAAATACTTCGTCTGAGAATGTTAATGGTGCATCGTTGGTGTTATTGAGGTTATCGATCATTTCCTTGACATCAGTAGCACCGAATCCATTGAGGTTGGATGAAGGAGGCACGCAGGTAGCACTATCGACTGACGGAGGACGTATCGTCACGCCGTCAGGACGTGCAGTGTCGAGGTCGAGCGTTGGGTCATCGGGCCCACCATAATAGCTTTGGAATAAAGATGCGCCTCGTGGGATCGCGAGACGGATGGCAGGGGGGTTCGGGGTAGCTGCTCTTGAAGGGGTGGTTATTTGGAGAGAGGGGGGTGAAGCAGGCGATCTGGACTGAGGCGGAGAAAGAGAGAGACCGGGATTGGGAGGCTGAGGACTGGTGCGAATGTTGAGAGGAGCGGTAGGAGCGAGCATAGGCGAGGGAGACCTGTAAGTGCGAGGCCCGAGAGGACGCTGCAGCCTACTCTCCGCCATCGTGGACGTTGTGGTCAAGGTTACCGTCACAACCAGGCCGACTCATCACTTCCAGTTTGGTTCGACAAAAGGGGAAGTCAACACGGAAGTATTTCAAAAAAAAATCCTCAATATATATCTTTTCTACCTTGCATTGCGATTTCTTCTCGCTTAGATACTCACGCTCCAAGCCGTCTATCCAACTGGCCTATTCAATGCCCTTCTAGACTCTAGTGTATAACCAATGGATCCGAGTTGACAGTAACCATTTCCTTGAGTTGATCAAATAACTCAGCAACTACCCCGATCATCCGGGGTGGAGTAATTCAATTCCGAACACTTTCAATGTGGCTCAGGCGCTAGTTGAACCTTGAACCTTTGTGAACAAGTACAAGTCAATAGGCTTGACTTGGAAACATCTTCTCAGTCTGCTTGGCAAACCAATAGTCAAGCCACTGACATTTTACCGTGACTGCATCTTCGGAGAGACAATTCAAGCAGACCATTGGCAGCTGTTCAAACTGGAATGGACTCTCGAGCGCCTCGTACGTATGTATATGTAAGCATTCTGCTGACATGTAGGAGGTGATTGGAACAGGGGGGCGTTGTCAAGCTACCATGATATGGATTGATTTACTCGGGGTGATTCATTCTGTGATCATCGATGGAGTGGACGGAATATTCCTCAGTACGATCTTTGCAAGGATTACGCATCTTGGGTGCTTACTAATGAAATTCTGATCTCAAGCCGAATTAATCTTGAATGGATCTCTCATGAAATAAAAGGTACATACATATATCGACCTCAGTGTACGGGTTGAGGGGGAATATTAGCCTGCTCCTTCATATGTAAGAATGCCCTTCTAAAACAACATCGTGATAGGTACATTATCAACTAACACTGGAACAACTAAGTAGAATAACAGCATGACCTCGTTCCCGTTTGTGTACTCACCTAATCAAAAACTTCTACTGAGGCATGCGCAGAGCAAGGTCAAGAATAGATTCCAGGTCTTTCGGGCCATTATGTTATGGAGTTTCCCAAGCTGGCACCGAATTGAGATGATGGACAAGGTCAGTAGGATCGTATACATCTCAATCGGACAGAGATTGATAAAGTGCGACGTTGCATATCAATCTGACCTTCTGGAAGCCTGGACTATGTAGATAGAACCTGATTTTTGAAAGTGCGAAAAAATCAGAATGTGAGACCGACGACTATATCAAGGATCGATGGAAGCAAATTTCCTGTTTCTTTCATGCAGGAGCGGCAAGCTTTGCAGTCCAGTCGAGTTTCTATGTTCTTTGGCGTATTCTGTGAGATACGACATAGCCATAAGTTAGCGTAGGTAGGTATCAAGGAACATACACCTTCGCTCATCCAGATTTGGCCACGTACGAAGGATGGAAATGCAGAAAACAATAAAATGACATCATGCAAGGCGAAAGGGGATGTTAAATGAGGCACTGAAAGGACTTTTGAAATTCCCGGCAAGCGAAGCCGATTAAAAGCATACATAGGCCGGGGTCGCGGTCGTCCCATGATCAGATATGTATAGATAGCCAAGATGAATATGTAGCGGGGTGCTGGTGAAACCTCAGGTTACGAGGTGATTCAGATGGATTATCCCTCAAACCACAAAACGTTTCGCATACCATGGATCCAATAACAAGAGGATCGTTTTGACGAGAAAGAATTAATAAGAAAGATTACAAAAGGCGAATCAAGTGTAGGAATCCATCCATCAGTTCAATGCTCATCCGATAACGAGGTCGAGTGTACAGTCTCTGGAATCTGCGAAGATCTGTCGGCGTTTGTTAACCGCATGGTATTTGGGAGATATGCACATACTTTTATTGTTCAATTTTCAGGCATGAATGATTCATGCCAGTGAATCCGACGTTTGCCTACGTTTGCCCAGTCACACTCGTCACGACACATGTCCTCAAACCTCTCCGCACAGAAAATGTCGCGAGTGTCCTTCGCGTCCTTGACTTCGAATAACCTCGGAACTGTTCGTAAACTGAATTCCGTACTTTTTCCCATCAAATACAACGAAAAATTCTATCAGGGGATTCTTCTCCCTGAAGTGGAGGACTTTTGCAAGCTCAGTGAGAACTTTTCCCCTTTAGTTCTACTAGGAAATAATCCCATTTCGCGTGTTCGACTAGTCTACTACAATGATGTTCCGGTGCGTTTGATTGCCTGATAACGATAACTAATTTCTGCATCTGTAGCTGGAAGGTTGGAACGATATGTTGTCGGTTAGAAACGAAAGATGATGAAACCAGGTTGTATCTCATGACCATGGGAGTTCTTGCGGTGAGAATGGATTGTTGATCTATCCGGATTGGTTGTCATACTCCAGGAAGCCTTACAGATCCAGAAGTTTGGGGTCGCAAGCCCTTGAGCTCATATTGGCCTCCGCTGTCGCGCAACGCAAGCCAAAAATTAGCAAAATATATCTACACGTCCAGGTCTCCAATAACGGGGCAAAAGAGTTTTACCAGCGTCATGGCTTCACGGAGGTCGGAGTGCACGAGAATTATTACAAGAAAATTATCCCTCACGATGCATGGATACTAGAAAAGACTTTGTCATGGTAAGTCAAACAAGTATATTACTACAAAATTGACTAAATTTGTGGTATTCACAGATCGGCATATGTTTGAGGTTCTCTTGCGAGATATGTAATACCCTGAATGTATTAGTATGCTGCTAATGTATTCCGTATGGTTGCCAGTGAAGCTGGAGGTTGCAATCTTTTCGAGCATCATTGACATATCTGATACACGAAGTTAGTTCAGGTCACGATTCGTCAACCTTTCCGCACTGTTTTACCAGCTAGATCGATCATAAGAGATCTGAATAGTCAAGTAGACCTTCACAAACCTGATGCCGCTTCAACGCGTCCTTTCTTGTGAACGTCTTCCCACATCCACCATTGCATAAATAAGGTTTTTCACCTGTATGTGTCTCCCGATGCCTCTTGAGGTCGTGTTGACGGTTAAAAGAAAGAGCACAAAGGTCACAGGTGAAAGGTCGTGTTGAAGATGCAGAGTATTGTGGCGGAATACTAATCGCTTCAGAAGGATAGTATGGAGATGACTGTGGAACTGCAATAGGAACAGTTCGGGCCCGAATGTGAGTTGGTGCTTGGGACTTGAAACCGAGTCGCGCGTGAAGGTATGGAGATTGCGACTGCGAAGACACCTGAGGGTATGCTAATTGAGTATTGTGGGCGTGCGATTGAGTATGTGGTAGACGGTGAGGGATCTGGGGAATTCGCATCGATGATAAACCTGGATTAGTCGATTGATATACTATTGGCTGATCCATAGTAGCGTTAGAGTGTTGATTCGAGGGCAAGGCAGTGTCGCAGCGTTCGTAGGGTGTATCAGTCTGCAGTGACCCCGTCCTTCTATATCCTGTCTGATAGTGTACATCGGCATCGCGAACCTCGTGCTGATAAAAGTCATTGGGAGATAAGGAGTATTGTTGGCCACCTTCCCATGGAGAGGAGTTGGAATAGTTACACTGGGGGGCTCGAGGGTCGTTCATGGGATCAGTGTCAATAAATAAAAGCTAGTGCTGTAGGGTTCATATAGGTTTGAAGGTATCCCCTGAATGTCAGCCGAAATTTCTTTTCAAGGATTCAATCCGTGCTCTTCGCGTTGATCTGACTTGGACAGGGGGGGTCGAGTAACAAATCCTTTAGTATACACCTAGTATACACAGGAGAATACAAATCGTTCGGCCAAGTTTTTGTGCCTGATTTGAGGGTATAGAGGTGACATGTTAACGCTTCTGTGCATCTTAGAGTGGTTAGCTCCATGGTAGCCGACGTTACGATTGGAAGATCTTAGATCGTTATTAAGACCGAATCAGGTACACTTGCCTCACTCAGACCCTTTTTTAGAAGAATCTGGCATACGCAGAGCATTACAATAACATCACTTGGCAATATGATCACATACGGTGAGTTTCAGATGCTCTAGTTTCTCAAAATGCAAGTTCTAAAGGGATGGTAGTAACAATGCAGCTGATCATACATAACACCACACAAGCTTGGATCCTCAGATCTCAGAGCTCGGAGGATCAGTGAAATCATCCTGGGAATGTTTTGTTTTGCAATGTGGTATGTTAATAGAAGACAAAAATCTTATCACAAGAGCTTCAGTTTGAGGCACTGAAGAAGACAAGTTATTGTAAGGCTTCGGCTTACAGCAGTTCAAAATCAAAATATCATGATCACAGAACTGTATATATAGTACTAATTACCAGCTACATGTCAGCTGTCTGAACTCACAATTATCATCAACCTTGATTAGGATAATATGATGGCTCCAGAGTCAATTTAGTCTTCTGATGTATATATTAATGATTGCCTCATTTATGTGACTGTTGTTGAGGAGATCAATGAATAGCCACATGTGTCATAATCTCATCATTTGTACATATAGTGTTTAAAACTGCTTCACTATGACTCCAAATTTTTCTCATTGACTCCATGTTTATCATCCATTTCTGAGACAGGTTTATTTTATATAAATCCTTAATTTCCTGAAGTTTGAGCATTTTTTGTTTCAACTTCGGATGCATATTTGAAATACTATTAACATATATAGCTGTGATGTAGCTTGCACCCTTTGAATTCAATGTGTCTTACAAGGATATCATTGATGTCCATGTTGTAATATATCTAGGATTGATTTATAGAGACTCTGATAGATACTCTGGCTGGACACCTTTTCGAGTGTGCCAATGATAAGCCTGCCATTGTGTCAAAAGGAGTACTCACACATTTTTTGGCACAAGCTTGTGAACTAATAGTTAGTACATCCCATGGTCTGCCTGGCACCCTCTACAAGGGCTAGGGTTTGAATCCTGCAACAAGCCTTTCATATGGTGCTGCATAGTTTTCTTATTTCTTTATTGTACTTTATTTTCTTGATTGCTGAGGATTTATTGGCACTGCTGCAACACCCTAGTGATGATAAGCCCATGACTGTCAAAAGGAGTACTGATACATTTTCTGGCACAGGCTTGTGGACTAATGGTTAGCATGCTTCATGGTCTACCTGGTGCCTGCTTCAAGGGCTAGGGTTCAAATCCCAGAACAAGCTTTTCTTGTATTGTGCTGCTTATTTTTCTCTTCATTTGACCTTATTTTCTTGACTGCCAAGGATTTACTGGCATTACCACAGCACCCTGGCAATTGTCATCATTTCATGGCATTGACAGTTTTGTGATTTTAGACCTACTTCTTGACATTTTGACACAACAGACTTAATTGGTGCCACTAGGTGTTGCCAAGATTTGTTTGATGTTTTTCTATATAAAAGATTGTTGTTTAGTATTTACCTACCAAGTTCACCGCTTTAGTAACCAAGAGTCACCAACAGGCTGTCTGAGCACTTTGTTTCACCACTGAGAGTCAGCGCTCTAGTCTTATTTTGCACCTTGCAAGTATGGCAGGCCCCTAGCACTTGGTAGTTATGCTTAGCACCAAACCTCACATTTCCTTACCACTACCCTTGCTAACTCATCTTCCTGGACCCTGCCCGGTTCTCCCTCACTTAGCAAGCCCAATGCTAATCCCTTATGCCTAGTGACTGCCTACTCAGACACCACTCAGTACAATTTTGAGTGTCATCAGTGCTCCAAGAAGACTTAGTGTGCTTACATGAGACTGTCTTTAGTGCTAAGGTTTGAAAATGACAATAGTGCTACTATTGGGGATTATGACTTCAAGAGAGGAGCTTTGGTGCTTATGTGCAAATCCAAGATCGAAACGACTCACAACAAGAAAATGTGCCCATGGTATCTTGGTGCTTTGGTAGTCAGCTCACAAAATCAAGGAGGCACCAATGTTCTTTGCAAACTGATGGCTCTGTACTGCATAGGCCTGTTGCTGCATTCTACTTGCTCCCTTATCTGGCAGGAGAACACATTGACTTACTGCTTAGCACTTTGGACAGAGACACTGCCAAGCTAAGAGAACTTGAAGAAACCAATCTGCTAGATGATGAAGATTTATCTGCCATAGATGAAGTAAATGATGAGTAGCACCAACTGCCATTACATGCTAAGCCATTTCTCCCTCATACTTACATACCTTTTCAATTTTTGATCACTATACTTTACAGACACCTCATTTGTTTGGTTTCTTTCCAAGTTGCAGCACTAAGGGCTTGAGTATCTAGTACCTTGTGCAAACTAATGCTAGAGGGATTTTTTGCCATGATGACTTACTGAGTGTTCCTTAAAGGCCAACTCTACTTCTGCATCAGTTGACCCAATTGCTAAGTCACTTTATTACCCTGATTGTTGTCCTCCTCTACTTACTATACCATTCTTACACTACAAACCATCTTGAACTTGAACTTTCTTTCTTACTTCACACCATTTTGAGAGGGTACATCAGAAAGATTTTATTTACATTTTGTTACTCTGCAAAAACTATTCAAAATATTCAAACAGATTGAAACTAAACACCAACAGATGTTAGCATCTGGTTGCAAAGGGGGAGGAAATTGCCTTCTTGGATATAGTTGTCCTCTTGCCACTCTAAGGCACTAGCAATCTCCACCTAGTATTTACAAAAGGTGTTGACACTTCATGTCAAATGTGAATACTGCAGGCACAGCCCCATCAGCTCTGCCCTTACTGCCTCCAGCTCCTATGCCAAGACATTGATAAGCCCATAATTGTATCAAAAGGAGTACTGATACATTTTCTGACACAGGTGCGTGGACTAATGGTTAGCACACCCATAGTCTACTTGGTGCCCTTCACAAGGGCTAGGGTTTGAATTCTGGAACAAGCTTCTTATATTGCATTGTATATTTTTTCCATTTATTTTTACCTTATTTTCTTGACTGCTCAAGATTTACCAGCATTGCTGCAACACTCTGGCAACTGTCATCATTTGATGGCACTGACAGTTTTATGATTTTATAAGGTGGACATTGCCTCCAGCGCCAAGAGTTACTAGTGAGGCGTTTGAGTGGCTGAGGGAGAACTTGGCGCACATGGTGGTGCCCCTCCAGCTGGCAGAGTTTTTGGAGCAGATGCAGGTGTGAGCTGCCCACATAGAGAGGGTCTTGGCATGAGAGAGGGAGGCAGTGAGGGCTGAGCTAATGGGGTTGTGCCTTTAGTACTCGATGTTGGCACGTAGCATGGAGACTCTTTGCAACTACTAAGAAGATATCGCTAGTGCCTTGGAGTGGCAGGAGGCCAACAACATCTAAGAAGGCAACATCCTCCCTCTTTGTGATTTCAGCCTGCCTTCCAACGATGACTAGGTGCTAATTCCTATTGGTGTTTAGTTCTTTAAATTGTAAAATTTTTGTAATAGTATTTGAGATATAAAATGTAAATAGTGTGTAAAGCAATGACCATGTACCACTTTGAATAGTGTGAAGTAAGAGGACAAGTTTGAGTTTAAAGGATGTTTTGTAACGTAAGGAACAGAGTTTATAGTATGGTAAGTAAGGGCTAATAAACAAAGGAAAGGTGGGACTTAGCCAATTGGGGGCTTGGTAAAAGTAGGTATTGGCCTTTGAGGAATGCTCAGTAAGTCATCATAGTAAAAAATCCCATTGGCGCTGGTTTGCACATGGTGCCAGGTGCTAAGAGCCACTTATTCATTGTCTACTTCATCCATTGTGGGTAGATCTTCATCATCTAGCAGGTTTGTTTCTTCAAGTTCTCTTGGTGGTGTCTATGTCAAGGGTGCCAAGTGGCAAGTCAATGTGCTTGCACACTAAGTAAGAGAGTAAGCAGAAAGCAGCAACAGGCCTATGCAGCACAGAGCCATCAAGTTTGCAAAGGATGTAAGTGCCCTCTTGGTTCCTGGAGATGACTACTAAGAGGCCAAGATATCGGGGCCACATTTTCTTATTGTAGGTGATTTCAATTTTGGAGTTGGGCATAAGGACCAAGGTGCCCCTCTTGAAGTCATAATCCTTGATAGCAGCGCTATAATCAGTTTCAAACCTTAGCGCTGCCTTGTGCCTTGCACTAAAGACTGTCTCATGTAAGCATGCTAAGTCTTCTTGGTGCCTTTGCAAGTCAATGGCTTATCTGGTGACCAAGTCAGTGGTGGAAAGGAGGCTGTTGGGTGTGGGTTGTAGGTACATGGCCTCAACTATGTCTGCGGTGATGACATTTGGAATTGTACCAAGGAGTGTTTGGGTAGGCAACCACAGGGGGAATAGCGTTGGGCTTGCTAGTGGAGGTGAGCTGGGCAGGGTCCCAGAAAACGAGTTAGTGGAGGACAGTGATAAGTAAGGGTTAAGGCAATGCCTAGCGTAAGTGCCAAGTGCTAGATGCTTGCTGTAGTTGCAAGGCACATAGAGAACTAGGACACTGGCAAACTTCCAGCGGTGAAACAAAGCACTGTACAATGGTGCTCTGGCATAGAGTAAGCTTTAGGAGGGGGCAAAATTGAGCTCTAAAGCTCAAGCATAAGAGATAGAGGGTGAAGGTGACTTATCATTTGCAGAGTATAAGTACAGTATATATAGCAAGTTGTAAGCGAAGTCACCATTGGCGACCAAAGAGCACTAAAGCAGCGAACTGGGTAAGTAAATAATAACCAACAATCTTTTATATAGGAAAATGTCAATCAGACCTTGGTGATGCCTAGTGGCACCAATCAAGCTGTCTGTTGTGTCAAGATGCCAAAATGTAGGTATGAAATCACCAAAATGTCAGCGTCATAAAATGATGGTGGTTATCAGAGTGCAGTGGCAAGGTCAGTGAAACCTTGGAGTCAAGAAAGTAAGGTAAAATAACCCGAAAATAATAATAAAAAGATACTATAAGTGTTTGTCCAAGGATTCAAACCCTAGCCCTTTGGAAGGGCACCAGATAAACTATAGGGCATGCTAGCCACTAGTCCACATGGCTGTGCCAGAAAATACATCAGTACACCTTTTGATACAACCTGGGTCTTATCAGCAGGTAATAGTGGATGGGTGCCTGTGGCTGCATAATATAGTGAGCATCTCATGTGTTTCTAGATGGTTACCCTTTCAGACCAAAAGACTGAGTAAGTAGCTTCACTTCATCTGGCCTTGTCTCCATCTACCGCTTTGAAGAGGGCTTGGCGCACATCAAAGTGAGGTTGCTTTACCAGTCTGTTGGCATGCTTATTGTAGCCTGAAATTTATATGTGGTGGATATTGTACTTCTTAGCAAGGTATGTTAGCGCTTTGATGATGGGGGCCCCATTGTCAGTGACTATTTCTCTTAGTGCACCCCAATGGCAGATGACATCTTCAAAGAGCCATTCAGCAATTGTGTCTGTGTTCTCCCACTGAAGCATGCAGAACTCTGGCCAGTAAACTAGCAAGAATTGTCCTTGTATGATGTACTTGAAGCATTCTAACTTGGGCATATGCATGGTATCAATGTAAATTTTGCTGAATAAGGGAGCTGGCATAGTGACTGTTGGTGGTATGAGGAGTTGGCGTGTCTGCTGTATCTGGCAAAGGTGGCATGTTTTGATGTACCAAGCAATGTTTGCTCGTGCTTGAGGCCACCAAAACCATTCCAGTAGAGTTGCCCTTGTTGTATAGAGACTGCAATGTCCCAATTCATTATGCATAGTGCATAGAATACATAGGCAACTATCTTGCTTGACCATCAACTTGTGGGCACCATTTTTGTTGCAGTGATAAGACCCAGGTTGTATCAAAAGGCATACTGATGATTTCACTGGCACAGCCATGTGGATTAGTGGTTAGCACACCCTCTGGATTACCTAGCGTCCTTTCAAAAGGCTGAGGTTTGAACTCTAGACAAACGCTTAGCATATTTTTCATTTATTATTTTTTGATTTATTTTACCTTACTTTCTTGACTTCAAGGTTTTGCTGGCTTTGCCGTTGCACCCTGGTAACCACCATCATTTCACAACGTTGACATTTTGGTGATTTCATACCTACTTTTTGGCATTTTTGACATGACAGACAGCCTGATTGGCGTCGCTAAAGTCTGATGGACACTTTTCTATATACAAGATTGTTGGCTAATATTTACTTACTAGTTCCCCACATTGGCAACCCAAGGGTTGCCAACAGCAACTTCACTTACAATTTACTATATATACTGTACCTATAGCCTGCAAATAACAAGTTACCTTCACCATCTAGCTCTTACGCTTGGGCTTCAGAGCTCAATTCTGCCTTTCTTAAAGCTTATTCTACACCAGAGCACCATTGTAAGGTGCCTTGTCTTGCCACTGGAAGTATGCTAGTGTTCTAGTCATCTACATGCCTTGCAACTATGGCAGGCATTGCATGCTTGGCGACTACACTAAGCATTATCTTACCACTTCCTTACTACTGTCCTCCACTAACTTGTCTTCTGGAACCCTGCCCGGCTCACTTCCACTAGCGAGCCCAATGCTATTTGCCTTGTGACTGCCTACCCAGACACTACTAGGTACAATTTTGGGCATCATCAATGTTCAGCAGCAGTTAATTCATGAGGTACTACACTTGGATAGTGTTGGTGAGAAGGAAGGCTTGTCAAAGGAAAGTCACATTGCAGCCCTTAAGAAGAAGTTAAATGCTCTCAAGAACCAGGTGTTTGATGGGGTAGAGATCTCAAAGCCCAAGCAACCGCTAAAGGGCTACAAACCCATGGCAACTGTTGCCAAGAACCCTGCCCCGCCTGTGCCAGAAGCCTCCTCCTAGCACTGCTTCAGCTGACAACATGCCACCCATTGCTAACACTTCTGACCCCTTGCCACCCCTTCATTCCTACTCAGGACTAAATAATTGCTATCAGCCCCCAGCACAACGAAACTTTGGCGCTCCTGACAAGCAAGCTGATGGTGCTGACCAACCCACAGCCTCCATCTATAATATTGAAAACTCCAATCAGGTCTTTGCACATATTATGAAGTCAGCCGTAACACTTTCAGTAGAGGAGTTATGCAGCGTAGCGCCACATGTCAGGAACTAAATGAGGACAGCAGTAATTCCTAAGCGCCAGGTAGCTATGGGAGTTGCTGAGGTGGACAAATTGAACGACACATTGCCAGGCTTTGTAGTTGCCAGTGACACCCCATCTATGCTAAGCACTAACACCATATCATTGACCCCTGCTGAAGTCACTAACGCCACTTCTATTGATCCCGTTGAAACCTATGTGAAGTCCCTCAACACTGATAAAGACCCCACTATATTAACAGTAGCTCATGACTCCTGAGCCATACACTCCATAATAATGACTATCGACCACCACACAGAGGTAGAAGCAGTAGTGGACAGTAGCTCCCAGATCATTTCCATGGCAGCAGAAGTCGCTAGCGACCTTGGCCTGATCTATGACTCCAGCATAGTACTCAATATGCAGAGTGCCAATGGCACCGTCGACAGGTCCTTGGGCCTCGTCAAAAACGTCCCCTGCACTATTGGAGATGTAATGTTTTACCTCTGAATCCACATCATTTGTTCCTCTGCTTACAACCTTCTTCTTGGCCGACCCTTTGATGTCTTAGCATGCTCTATAGTATAGACCATTACCAACAAGGAGACCACTCTGACTATTAGCAACCCCAACTCTGGTCTTAGGTGCATGGTGCCTACATTCCCCAGGGGTAGGAATAAAGGACCACATGGCAAGGGACCTCTCTTTATATGCCAATGCTTGGACAAGCATAGGCACTTGTGTTTTCATCCACCATCGAGGATGTGATTAGCGACAACAATGATCATGGAGATGTGGCACTGACATTGGAATACAACCATATCTTGGACAATTTACATATACTGAAAATGGCCTTTCTTGACTCTGAAGTACTTTCCCCTCCCCAGACCATTAGCGTCAATACTACCAATAGTTCCACCTGCTCTTGAAAACCCCTCCCTGTCATATTTGTACCTTACTACATCTGAAACCTTTGAATCATTCACAACCCCTGAAAAATACCTGACTACTTTACCTCATTCCCCTTCCCCTGCAATTCTTGGACTTACTCAATCAGTTGTACCCCCTACCTCTGAAATTCACTCCACCTATGTGCATGCTAACACCTCTAAAAGAAAAGGAGTACAGGTTAAGAAGAAGTATAAGCCAGTAGCACTAAAAACCAAGCCGGTTGCCAGCAGTGTTCCCGAGGAGTTCAGAATAGAGCAAAAAATCCTTGGCGACCTGCTTGCTGACATGCCCCTCTTGGACTCCAACCTGCCGCCATTTCAGCCCACAGGATGCTTTACCAAGGAAAGGCGTCAACAGTTTCTCAAAGACTATGACACCAGCTTCCTTACTCATGCCAAACTCAATGTCCTTAGTGATCTAATGACAAAACAGAACAAGGCCTTTGCATGGGATGACACTGAAAGTGGTTTTGTGTACTCAAAAAGAATGATAAACTTCATATTGTCCATAGTTTGGAACTGCTAAATAGGGTTACTATTTGGCACTCTGGGGTGCCACCATTCCCAGACCACGTGGCTGAATCCTTTGCTGGTCAGATCTGTGATGCTACTCCAGACCTCTACATTGGTTATGACAAGCGGATAATTCATCCCACTTTCCGAGACCTTACCACCTTTCAGACACCCTTTGGTGCCCTTTGCTTAGTTACCCTCTCCATGGGGTGGACTAATTCCATGCCCATCTTTCATGATGATGTCACCTATATCCTCCAACTTGAAATCTCTGAATTTGTCCTCTGCTTCATTGACAACGTAGGCGCTAAGGGATCGAAAGATTGGTGACTCATTGATGGTATCCCTGCTAAGCACCCTAACAATCCTAACATACACTTGGCGCTATGGAACTTCTTTCAGCTGCTTAATAGAGTGTTACAGTGGATGAAGTACTGCAGTGGGACCTTCTCTGGGCACAAGCTAGTTCTATGTGCGCCAACATTCAAAATCTTAGGCCACATCTGCACTCTCCAAGAATGCGTACCTGACAAGTCTTGCTTAGCACTACTGGAGTGGTGGGGGGTTTGTCATGATCTCTCAGAAGTACACACCTTTCTGGGAACTGTGGGAGTACTATGGATGTTCATTCAAAACTTTGCACACTATGCACACCACCTTACCCGCCTTACATGCACTAACAAGCCCTTTGAATTTGAACTTGATCAAGTAAACATCCATCGTGATCTTGTGAAGGTGCTGATGACGCTCAAAAATTGTACCAAGTGGTGTCTTGGTAGGCAGTCACAAGGCATATAGCGTTGGGCTTGCTAATTGAGGTGAGCCAGGCAGGGTCCCAGAAAACAGGTTAGCAGAGGACAGCGGTAAGGGAGTAGTGAAGGTAAGCTTAGCATAGTCGCCAAGTGTAGGGTGCCTGCCGTAGTTGCAAGTGTCAGGTTCCACTGACCATGGAGGCTCAGTCTACTGGGCAAACACCTTACGGCTAATCACCGTGTACACAAACACAGAGCACTGGGAGGAGTGCGAGGCATAGAAGACCAAAACAGGGCAAGGGCGGGGTGTGAGAGAGGGCCGGTAGCGCCGGTGAGTGAGACGAGTGCCGGGGAGGGTGAAGGACGAGTCCCAGGGGTTGGCGCGAGTCCCAGGGGTGCAAAAGGGTGAGACGAGCGAGCGCCGGTGAGCGAGCGAGTCTCAGAGATCAAGAGATAATCAGGCGTGGGGACTTAGCGAGTCCCGGGGATGGAAACAGAACCAGGGAAGTTGGATGACCAAAAGGGGAAAGAGTCAAGATAAGATAACAGGAGATGGAAATGATTAAGTCGAGAGAGGAGCCAGGAACGGAGAGTCGAGAGAACTTAGAGTGGAAGAGAGAAAGGAGAACAATGAGAATAGATTGGAGGTACGAGACAAGTACAACAAGAAAAAGAAGCAAGTAAAAGTAATGAGACCGGGATGCATGAGAAAACAAAATAGAGACGAAACACAACAGACAAGACAGGTTATGGTAATATCAAGACTAGAGTACCTACTTACTACTCTACGACTTATATACTACACAGTATGTATGGCCCGGGGCTCAGGCCTGGGTTCCAGCAGCGGGTTGCAGCGCCGGGGCTTGGGGTGAGACCTGGGGGCTGCCTGGGGCGGGGCGAGATTAAGACATGTCGTGCAGTGCGGAGGTCTTGCACTGGAAGCGCAGAGACACGCGGTGGTGGGGTGGTGAGGAGGGAGCGGGAGCAGGGCGTGGCGTGCGGGGGTCAGCGGCAGTGATGCGCGATCATGATGCATGATGGGGGTCTCGGCGCAGGCCGGGGGTGACGGGTGGTGCCGGCGCTGATGTGGTGTAATAGCTGAGACTCGGCGCTGATGTGGCGGTCATGACGGTGATGGCCGGGGGATGCCGCGAGTGGCGGTGGCTGTGGTGACGATGGGCGGTGATGGCTGGTGATGGCCGGGGATGCCGCAGATGGCGATGGCTGGTGGCATTGATGGGCGGTGATGGCTGGTGATGGCCGGGGGAGTTGGCCGGGTAGCGGTCCAGGCCCGGGGCGGTCGTGGGGGTGGTTTTGGGAGGGTTGGAGTCCCGGGGCCAGGGCTGAGTCCTGGAAGTTGGTAGCGGGTCATGACAGCAAGGCATAAGAATTCTTGGTACACTGGCGTAGATCCAGTGGCAAGACAAGGGACACTGTACAAAAGTGCGCTTGGCGTAGAGTAGACTTATAAGAGACTAGATTGAGCTCTGAAGCCCAAGCATAAGAGGTGATGGTGAAGGTAACTTGTTATTTTGCATGCTATAAGTACAATATATATAGTAAAGTGTAGGCGAGATTGCCGTTGGTGACCCTTGAGTCGCCAATACAGAGAACTAGTAAGTAAACAGTAGACCACGATTTTTTATATAGGAAAATGTCCATCAGCTCTTAGCGATGCCTAACAGCGTCAGTCAAGCTGTCTGCCATGTTAAAAATGCCAAAAAGTAAGTATGGAATCACCCAAATGTCAATATAGTGGAATGGTAGGAGTTACTAGGGAACGGCAGCAACGCCGGCAAAACCTTGGGGTCAAGAAAATAAGGTTTATAAATCAGAAAATAAAGTAAATAAATCGAAAATAATGGTGAAAAATACGCCAAGGGTGGGCCAGGGGTTCAAACCTCAGCTTTTGAAGGGAGGTGGCCTGTAATTCATAGGGCATGCTAACCACTAATCCATGCGGTTGTGCCAGGAAAATTGTTAGTACGCCTTTTGATACAACCTGGGTCTTATCATCTCCCTCCAACTGAAAAATTGACTGTCCTCAGTCAACTTCTAGCGATCACATGTTGTGGGTCCGTGCGCTAATGGTCCATGCACGAAGCTTGGGCATATAAAAGGTTTAGTGGTCATTTTGGCACTTTGTTACTTTTTACTCCTTTCCATGTCGACTACTGCTGATGCTTTTCTTGCCTCTACCTCTTTCATTATGTGCACCAACCTGCTCCTGGTGCAAGTCTAAGGCCTGGGTGCTGAGGCGCCCCATAACAAGGTTGAGGGCATGATGTGCCTATGGCAGAAGTGGCGCACAATGCGAGGAGGTGGGATCATGTGGGAGAGGGATGGGGAGCTGTTGGAGTGGTGCATGGCGAAGTACCACGACAACCTTGGCGCTGAGTGGTTGGCACCCTTTGCCAATGACTTTGTGAGTTCTATATCATTGCTATGTGCTGCACTAATGGCTGGATCTAGGTGCTTGCAGCTCCTTCTTTTGACGAGAAGCTGAAGGCTTTGTTGGCAGGGGAGGAACCCTTGGTAGTAAGTACAGCCGCCAAAGGGTAAGTCTTTCTTTTACTAATTTGTTTACTTAGCTTTGGTCTGACCTGTCTCCCTGCAGTAAGGAGGCAGTGATTGCTCCCCTCATGGAGCAGAATTTGTGGCGGCAAGAGGAGTTTTGGCAAGGAGTTGCCAAGAAGTCCAAGGCTGACATGCAGCAGCACATTGCCAGTAGTTTGAAGGCCTTGGCGCGTGAGGAGTTGGGTCTGGGAGAGGCCACAGGGGCTGGCAAAGGGTCACAGCAAGGGCAAGAGGAGGGAGAGGAGGAGGGCACCAAGGAGAAGATGCCCAACACCACAGCTGGCGCTGCTATGGGAGTGGCAACACCAGCAGCAAGAAAGGCTCCCGCAGGTGGCACCAAGGGGCTAGCGTTGTCTACTAAGAAGGAGTCCCTCACCAAGCCAGCCTCCAAGTACAAGGGGCGCCCAGCACCAAGATACAAGGTAAGCGGCAAGTGTATTGATTGAATTCACTGGTTTCCTGATCCTTGGCGACAAGCACCAACGCAGCAAGATTTCTCTGACAAGGAGTTGGCACGTCTCTTGGCGCCTAGGTGGGCAGAGGCTGTGGTAGACACAGGAGTGGAAGCAGGGGTGGTCTTGAAGGAGACCAAGGGCAAAGCGACGGTGGACGTGGCGACGTGCCAAGCGTTCAAGGAGGAGAGAGGGGCGGTAAGCGTTTGTTATCTCTTTAATGTTTTGCTGACATTTTCTTTCTGTAGTGCGATAAGTGCTGGGCAGACAACGACTCAGAGGGGTGCTGGTACTCCATGGGTGCCCCCCCGTGTTTTAGGTGCATGGCCATCAAGAGGCCATGTACTCTCGACGGTGCCAAGACCCAGGAGCACGGCAATGCCCCCAACCCCACGGTGGAGAAGACATACCACCAGGCAGTGCTGGTAAGAAGAGCGCAAGCGGTGGTGGAGAAGGTGCAGGAGGCCAAGGCCTAAGGGGAGGCCGTCAGCCTCAGCAAGAAGAGTTTGGCACTGCCGACACGCCAAGAGGATGAGGAGAGAGGGAGCGGCAAGCGCAAGTGCAAGGCTTCCCCGCCTTTGTTGCCAATGGACAAGGGGAAGAAGAGGGCAAGGGTGGTGTCACCAGCAGCGGTGACACCAGAGGTAGAGTCAAAGGAGGACAATGAGGACAAGGCGCGCCGCCTTAGTGCAGCTATTGAGACCAGTAAGGCAGTGCCAGGCATGGAGGACTTGGCAGGTCCAAGTCGCCAAGCAGAGGCGCCTCAAGACGTTGGCACCCTGTCTGAGGAGATGGAGCAGGATGAGGCTGAGGAGGAGGCCAAGGTCAGGTCCAAAGCAACTCCCCAGGCACAGCCTTGGGGATGGGAGTCGCCTCAATGGTCATGGTTGCCAGAGTGGGGTGCCAACAATCCCACGACACAAGATGTCTCTTCAGGCAACAAACCTGAGTCTTGGAAGCCTAGGTGCAGGGTAACGGCAAGGGTAAGTTTCTCAGGTTTGTGGCTTATTCACCATGATACTTAGCGCATTTTTTTAGTTTGACCCTCAATGGACTTCTCCGCCAGCACTAAGGGTAACTGGGGAGGCCTTTGAGTGGCTGGGGGAGGACTTAGCGCACCCAGTAGTGCCTCTTCAGCCAGCCGTGTTTTTGGAGAGAATGAGGGCATGGGCCGCCCAAATGGAAAGGCTCTTAGCATGGGAGAGGGAGGTGGGATGGGCAGAGCTGATGGACTTGCACCTGCAGTACTCAACGTTACAGTGGAGTGTGGAAACACTTTGCGACTACCAAGAGGACGTGATGCAAGTGCTAGAGTGGCAGGAGGAGAATAACGTCTGAGAAGGTGATCTCCTCCCCTTGCGTGACCCCAGCCTCCCATCCAACAATGACTAAGTGCTAACTTCTGTTGGCATTTAGTTTATAATTTGTTTAATAATGTAATAGTTTTCAAATGAATCGTTTTATAGTGTATAGAAATAGAAACAGACTTGTAATCCTCTTCCAAACGGTGTGAAGCAAGAGGTTAAGGGGACTTTTCAAACAGGTTGGTTGGTAACATAAGAAATAAAAGTCTATAGCATAGTAAATGGAGGAGTCTTATGAATAAAGTAAATGAGTGACTTAGCGAATTGTTGATAAATAGGTATTTAATGGCCTTTGGGGAACACTCAGTAAATCATCATGGCAAAAAACCCCTTGGCAGTGGTTTGCGCATAGCACAGAGCGCTAAGGCCCTTAGCGCTGCGTCTTGTAAGGTAGTAAGTAAGTAAAATGACTGTCTGTGTGTGTATTGATCAAAAAAATGGAAAAATCTGGTATAAGAAATGAAATGGCTTAGCGCTTGTTGTGAATTGGTGCTTATTTGTTGTCTTCTTCCTCTATCGTGAGTAGGTCTTCATCGTCCAACAAGTCTGTTTCTTCAAGTTCCCTTAGTTTGGCGGTGTCTATGTCAAGGGCGCTAAGCGGCAAGTCAATGTGTTCGCAGGCCAAGTAAGGCACCAAGCAGAAGGCGGCTGTCACGACCCGCTACCGACCCCTGGGACTTAGCCCTGGCCCTGGGACTCCAGCGCTCCCAATACCACTCCCACAGCCGCCCTGGGCCTGGACCGCTACCCGGCCAACTCCCCTGGCCATCACCGGCCATCACCGCCCGTCAATGCCACAGCCACCGCCACTCGCGGCACCCCCCGGCCATCACCGCTGTGACCGCCACATCAGCGCCGGGTCTCGGCTATTACGCCCCATCAACACCGGCACCACCCGTCACCCCCGACCCGCGCCGAGACCCCCCATCACGCATCATGATTGCGCATCATTGCCGCCGACCTCCGCTCGCCACGCCC